>JZKD02S2220410.1:182933-202277 GCA_000966675.3 Picea glauca | reverse complement strand
AAAAAGGAATATTATATTAATATTTCTTAAATCATAAAGTATGGATAATCATTTTATCCTAAGTTCTAAAGTTGGGGACAAGTGGGCCAAAGTAGCTCCCAACATGACAAGTGTCGAGTTGGGGACATGCACACATATTGTTGGGACTTAGTTCATTTCCTATCATCTTTTCCATCATTCTTCCATCATTCAACCATTATTCCATGATCATTCACACAACCATTGAGCTATCCTCTGTACCTTCATATCATTGTACCTGAGCTTGTATCCATATCCATACCTGTCTATGTAGCTGGTTAGCTGGGGAGATGGACTGAAGAAGCGGGTTATCAGGCCTGTGGGATATTCAAGAGGCGGGTTGTCAGGCCCGTGATAAATTCTCTAGGTGAGAGAATTGCTGGGAATTGATTTCTTGAAGGTGCTAAACTACAACTACAAAGCTCTGAGACTTCCTATCCAGCATGTTGCTGAAGCCCGAAAAGGAAGTGGGGCAGCCGAAGGACTATTGAGCAGAGAAAGGGCAGACTTCCTGGGGTGGGACATGCATGTGGGGAATGAGGGACTGTAGGCTATTAGTTTGAGTAGGCACATGTGACAGAGTCTTTCCTATTGTTTATGAGCCATTATCTTAGTTAAGAATCCCTTTACCAGGGTGGAGTTTAGTCCTAGCTCGGGGGTGACCCACTGTTGAGAGTGATGAGCAGTGTGGTCTAAGGCTGGGAGGTTCGTGGATGGTCTGCACACAGTTGGTCATATTCCTACCAATATAAGTGTCAACTGTGTGATAAATTTACATGTTGCATTGTTATTTACGTGTTTATTTTTATGGTTTTATCATATGCATGGTTATAACTGTCTGTATGTTTATGGGTAATTCTTGTATATGCTACATGTCTATGTTTAATGTTATTTTAGTATGAATTCATGCATTTACGTAATGTATTTGTCTGTCACGTTTTATATATAAATCTTCCGCAAGAGTGTTGTGTGTGTATGTTTTAATTGCATGTATTTCAAAATTTTTATGTGGCATAGCTTAGTTGGATGCTGGGCATGTTACAGTATGTTTCGCAGTGAGAGAAAGAAAGTGTTCTCTCGTGTAGTGTGGCTCGACATGGGTGGACGGGGACGTTACAAGTTGGAACTACCTCTGGTATCCTATAGAGATGACCCCCCAGAGTAACAATGACACTACAGGGTCGAGACTCATAAATAACATGGCGCTTCCACATATATGGATGGCCCAAAAGAACATCGCAGACATCCAGTGAGGAAACATGATATAATATCTCATCCTTGAAGGGATGGATGTTGTATGACAACTGACACTGCTGGATGACATGAAGATCACGTCCCTGGCAAAGCCACCCGATGTTGTATGGTTGTGGGTGTGGTGTTGTCAACAATCCCAACTGTTTGACAACCTCTACTGAGATGAGGTTATTTTGGCTTCCGCTATCAACAATAAAATGCAACGGGGTCCCCTTCACCCACATCTATGAATGAAAAAGTCTCCCCCCCTCCTCAGGATCCGATGGTTCTTCTGGTTGAATTGTTGGGGTCGCGACTGTAGCAATGGGGTCTGTGTCAATGATATGTCTTCTACCATTTTTTTATGAATCATATTCTGAATATGGATTCGACTCTTTCTCTTTGATCTCAACCATGAATGATTGTTTTGAGCGACATTCATCAGTGTTGTACGAGGAGATTTTGTGGAAATCACACCATTTTCCAGTGTCCTTCTTCGTCTTTTCGTTACCTTTCTTTTCCTGTGGCTTGGATTGGTTTTCTGAAGGCTGGTTGTTAGGGCCATCTTTACCATACTTTGGTTGTTGCGGATTTGCAGACCCGAACTCCCGCTTTTTCTGGTGCTTAAATTTCTACTCGATTTTAACAACATATCAATAAGCAACACCGAGTGATGAGATGTCCAGAAAATCCATTTCAGTTTGAATGTATATGTGTAGAGCCCCACGATATTTCAGAACCAAATGTTTCTTAGAGTCTTTGATACCCAGCTTTGTGTGCAAGGTATGAAAGGTATTGGTGAACTCCGATACTACTTGGCCCCTCTCTTGACGCAGTGTGGTCCATCTCATGTACTAGTCTTCATATTTTCCAATAGGGTAATATTGTTCCTTGACCGCATCCACAAAAAAATCCCAAGTGGGATCGACCCCATATATTCCAGACTCCTCTATGGAAATTTTCTCCCAGTAAGTTTCCCACCAATGTTTGACATGGGGGAGAGCCTTAAGGAGTGTGAAGGTGATCTTTTCCTTGTCGGAAAAATTATGAACAGAGAAATAACCTTCTAGGAGATTTAACCATTTGTCTATGGCATCCGCATCTATCTGACCTTCAAATATGGGAATATCAAAATTAAATTTTACCTTGAAAGGAGAGGTGCTTCCAAATTTTCCTCTTGATGAATATGCGCCTGCTTCTATCAACAGGCATTGAAGGACATGGGAAAAATTCTCCATCATTTCATCCCTTTGTCGCATGAGAGCTTGCTCAAGGAACATATTAATAGAATCTTTTGTTTCGTCGTTTTTTCTTTCTTCTTCCATTGAGGGTTTCTCAGGCATGCGAGAGTGATTTTCCTCAAGAGAGACAAGCTCATACTTGGACCTCGCCAGGGACATGCACTGAAAAACGATCAAGAGCAACCTGCTCTGATACCACTGATCCAGATTATTTTTGGCACGAAATAGAGCGAAGATATAACACAGAAATATACGGAGATATTGAAAGAGAGAAAATAATATAACAGAGATATATAGGAAATATAAAAAGAGGCACATATATACAATAATACACAATTTCTATTAATGAGCGAAATGTACAAAGCTGTAGAAATACAGAGTGAAAGACTCACTAGAATGGTGGCAACTTATATCTAAGAAGAGATGTGACGGCTACGCTCATTCGCAAAAAGATGATTGTTACAATGAGGCTCCAAGGCCTTTTTAACATAAAGAAAATACAAAACCCTAACCCTAGAAGATGAACATCCAACGGTTTTGTGGACCCCGTTTTGGGTAGTTTGGTGTATCAACTTCCTGGGGGTGTAACTTTGGCATACGATCTCCGTTTGGGGCGCACGATAGCTCATTGGAAAAGTATAGTCGAGGAGATTCATTTTAGGGGCTCATTTGTAGCCTTTATTTATAATTGAGGTGATCTATCCTAAAAAAACTTCATTTAGGCCCTCAAAATGGCCCTGAAAGTTTAGGAACTGAAAAACTAATAAAAATAGTAAGTTGCCAGGAAAATGTTTTGAGCCAGTTGGAATAGGTGGGTGGCCACCGATATCCACCTGGATCACCGAGTCACATCCAATATAGGACATCCCGATTTCCTTTTTCATGCAGTGTACAAAGTGCCTTCGGTGCAGCCAACCACTCATTCTAGAAGCTACACAACATGGAGTCACATGCCCCCATGTTACAACTACCTTGACTCAATCCACAACCATACGTAGACTACCTCAGTTGGCATATACACATTCTTGAAAATTACCAAAGACATAGTTTCAAGAGTCTTCTTCTCCACACAACACTTTCACACTCGGTCCTCAACAACCTTCATTCTTCTGCAACATGTCTTCTTCCTCCAAAGATTTGAAATCTTATCCCTTATCTATCAACAACATCTTCATTAGCTTCCTCATCTTTTTGACTATATGTTCTCTGTATTCAACTAAACAACTTTCATCACGCTTCATCTTCACAACATAATCTTCTTCATCATCTGCAACCTCTATAATCCTTGAAGTTTCCTTTTTCTGCATAGACATCTTCTATTGCATTTTCTCTTGAACCAAGCACATTTGCTTCCATATGCAAGCAAGAAATACATATCCAGGGAAAAAAATTATATCTTCTCTCCCTTCTTTCTTTGTTACATTTGAAACAACCATGTGTCTATAATTTTCCATTGTTGTAATTTTTCTGCATCTCCATTCTTCCTCATTTCTCTTAAATCCAAGTCGACACAAAAATTGTAGTCAACATCCAACAATAATGTGCTCATTGGTACCAACATGCTCCTTAGAACATATGACCCCAGTCTCCAGTACAGGAAACCTTCTGACTGCATTCCTCTCACAACCACACTCTCTTATTTCCAATGACTATGCCTTCATTCCACAAGTTGAGCCATCATTCTCCTGGTCTTCTTCTTTGAGGTTTCTTCCATCCCAGAACTGAACCATGCTATGATATCTTTCTCATATTATTTTATCCCAGAGTTGAACCATGCTATGATATCTTCCCACATTCTTTCACCCTAGATCTAAACCATAATCTGATACCACTTGAAGTAGAGGTCATACCCCCTGCCATCAGAGGATGTTCGCAGCGGAGCATTTCTTCATTTGTGCATAATAGGAATCACGATTGTCATAATGCTTCTTCCTTATTTCTACATTTTCCTACTTTTCACTTGATCATGCCACAACCCCTAAGGTTGTACCTCTTCTCCCACGTATGCACATTTGATTCCCTATAGCACCACAACAGATGTTACATAATCACTAGTTGATACTAACCAATATGTTGCATATTCAGTTGTTGCAACTCACCTTCTACTGCAGCTCTCCTTCTGGTGCAACTCACTGCAACTCACCTTCTGTTGTAACTCGCCTTTTTCTACAACTCTCCTTCCTGATGCAACCTTCTCTCTTGTTGCAAAACACCTTTTCTTTACCAACATGAATCCTATGGAAAACACCTGTGCTGCAACACATATTTTGCGGTGACATATCCTCTGTTGCAGCGCGTCTCTTACTATGATATGCCTCTACTGCAACACACATCACTTTGTTGCAGCATGTCCCTTACAATATGCTTCTTCTCTGAAAAATCCTTTTTTGCAACTCATCCATCCTCACACTGCAACTTACATTCTGTTGCAACACACATCCTGTTGCACCTCCTACTGCAATACATCTCCTGTTACAACCTCCTGCTGCAATACCCTTCTGATACAAATCGCTTCCTATTGCAACCTCCTATTGAAACACACTTATGCTGCAATGCAACATGCTATAACATGTAATCCACAGTTAAGACAATAACTTATGTTCACATCTTCTATACTTAAACAAAACCCTCAATGCTTGTAGAACCAGAGCGCTCATCCTCCCCATGGGAGACCACAATTTCCAACACAACCTTCCAGAGACTTGTGCCACCTGTACAACCATATCATACAAAACTATTATTGATTGGCATAGGCTTCACTCATAGGTATATAATTATCTAGGAAAGGAATGTGAATTCATCAAACATGCAAATAACACAACATCACACACACACAGAGATTAAATCTGTAAATTATCAACTCTTTTATTCATCTTATAAGTTACAATACAATGGATCAATGGCCATATCTGATCTTACAATCTTCATTGGGTTGCTAGGTCAAAGGCCATGGAAACGTCAAACACTTCTATCTCCTATTGCGTGATCTCACCTCGTCTCGATTTTGCAAGCTCTCTCATCCATATCTTGATGCTATGTTTTATTCATCCAGAAACCATTCACTTCAGTTTCCCAAGGATTCTCACTCCCTTTCATCTTCTGGATTCTAATTTGTCTTTTCTGTAGTGACTCTTCACCTCACACGTGTCCTTTTCATCTTCAGTTCAACAATGCACTCCTCTTGAGCCATAACGTCCACAACTGCTTCTGTAAAAGTTGTCCTCTACAACTTAATCATCCACACACTTGTCCATTCTATAGCAACATTACCAACTACCCCATCGCTGCAACTCTGCAACATTATTTTGATATGTAATAATGTTGTTACTCCCTGCAGTGCAACCATTCACAAATTTCCACAACCAACCACTGCTGTAACAACTCACCTTCTGCAGCATAATGATCCACACACTCATCCATTCTATAGCAATGCTCCCAACTGGCCCAATGCTACAACTGTGTAGCATTCAATCAATCTGCACCCCTGCTGTTACTCCCAGAAGTCTGTCTCATTGACATCATGCAACAACCAATCACTACTGTAACAACTCTTTCACTTCCTCGTAACTTCGTTCGTCATGTCATCCCTAGGATGACCTAGATTCTATTGCATCAGGTTGGCTATCCACAATGAAAGATTATGTTTTATCCGAGAAAATAGTTATCCTATTGCTAATTAGACACCCAAAACCATAGATCACACCCCTAACAAATCTAGGCTATCAATAGGAAATCCTTTGGATAAAGGGGCCTTATGAAAACCAACCCTTGGGGGATGTCAAGTCTCCAAGACCCGACTAGAAAAGGTGCAAAAGATAGTTATAGTAACCCACACGTAGCAACCCTTACTGGTGCAAGTACCCTCGTGAAAACGAGCACCCTCTAGGGGAACTAGAATAGGGATTCAATGTCTTCCTTAGTTATCACAGGTACTTCCCATCCATAGTCACCTATGTGATGCACTAGGAAAGGTCACTATGGATACTACTTCACAATCAACGACTAGGTGGAACAATCGTGGATACGGACCACACATATGGGTAGGGAAACTAAGCCTAAAATTTTAGAAAGAAGTGTTTCCACTTCGCTCCAAAACCCCTATACACATAGTAGTCCAACAGACACCAAAATAAGTGGAGAGGGGATATCACCCAACTTTCTCTAGTGGGACCTCATTCTTGACACCTATGTTAGAGGTTCTTTCTTGGCAAGTGCTCCTTACTACTAATGAATTTAAATTGTCTCTAGTGAATTCCTAGTTTTGGTTTTACGACCTGTTGACGGGTATGAATTCGCCCAACAATAGCAAGGGGTACTCCCTAGTATACGGTCCCAACTAGACTATACACCATTTGAATTAGGAGTCCCATCCATACTTTGTCTTGGCTGCCATTTGTTTCTGTCTTTTGTTTTTCTTACCAGTTACGGTCTGGTGTACCGATGGGGGGTGGATGGATGGTAACAAATGCAATTCAAAGATGTAGATGAAGACCATGTATGTAAAGACAACTAATATATTACTAATATATGCTAACCTATCCTAGCTAGGAGAACACTAGAGTAACCGATGAGTTATAAATGCAACCAAAATCTTACACAAATTTTATACAGTTAGCTGCAACAAAATACCAAGATTGGAGACAAGTGCATACAAATGTATATAATTAGATTAATCTAGATCACAACAACATATACAATAATAACCCAAAATCTCAAGGCATTAAAATATTCAAAGAAACATCAATAACTGCAGAATGACAAAGATTGTATGAGAATCAGTCTACAACAAACAAGCATTCTTACAGTCCATAGAAACAATAGTTATCTTCACTTGAAGTGGTTCAAAGCTCTGATCCATTTATACACAGAATTCCTTCTATAATATGATAGCCCTGAGGGATTCTTAATATTAGTTAACAAAGTGTATGTTCTTGAAAAATTTCTTGGGTCTATACAATGCTTCAAAACCCTCCCTCTAAAGTGCTTTTCAAATGAGCTTCTATCCTATTTTATACAAAAATTAGTAACTCACATGTGTCCTTTCATCTTCTTATTGAAGAGGTATTTACAAAACAATTCATCTTCTCTCCCATAATGACAGGTGTGCAACAAGGGATGAAATTTAGAGTAGTTAGGAAAAGGACGAAATAAAGGGTAGGTGTCATGCTCTTTTCCTATGAACTTTTGCTTCTGAGGTAGGTTGTCCAAAATTCCAATTGGTCATAGAGTGATTTGATTCTCCTATATGTTAGTTTATCTGATGTTGCATTGTTCAGAGAAATGCTATCATCGAGGGTGATCATATCCTTCTCTATCTTTGTCATGAAATCATGCACCATCATATGAAGATTAACTGGTTGTAGCAGATGTTGATCGATGAGGTCAGTGGAAACGAGGTAGCTACTTCAACTATTTGGATTTGTGCTATCCTGAACTGCATTCACCATTTCTTCTACTTCTAGGTTCTTTCCAAGCTCATCTAACCTTGGGAGACAACCATTTTTGATCCTTATGGATCATTGAACATATTTCCACATATTTGGTTACTTCCCTATCAGCTCTATGTCCTATCTGTTGGAAATTCTCCAATGCGTACAATTCAATCTTTCTCCCAGATTTTGACGACCTATATGACTCAGGCGGTGCATCAGGATTCTTCTCTATCCATCTATCTATGTCAACTATACCTTCGCAGATAGTGTTGTAATGTTCCATGTTCATTTGTATCTGGTTTCTTTGGTCGATGACTATTGTAGCCGCATCTTGGAAAAGGTGTAGATGAACATACATGACAATAATGGCACCTTCTAAGTCATTTCTATCCTTCTCGACACTAAATTTGAATCTTTGGAGGCTTCTTTCATTGACCTTTATCTGTTGAAGCTTTTCCTCGAGTTCCCTGATCCTTAACTCCTTCTCTTCATTTTGTTTGCATAACCTCTGGATGTTATCTACAATGGCATCCAGGAATGCAAAACCGGCTCTAGCCATTGCCACAGGATCCTTTCTAACATCTCCCATAATTGGTACTTGAGTGACAACTAATATGGGATCCCCTTCCATCACTGAAATCTCCTTAACTCATTCTCACATAATCCTACCAGTTTTACTGTTATACGTGAAGCTTCTAAGATCTATCACTTCAGCTGGTTAGAATAGCTCCCAAAGTTTAAGGCCCACAATACTGTTTGTTGTATCTTCCTTTGTGCCTGCGATAGATGTTCCTGGGATATCTACGTCCATGGGGTGTGTGCCATCCCCTCTTCTTTCTGCATTTTTCTTTTACCTCTCTTCCTCAATAGCTTTGTTGACCGCTTCCTTCGTTGCTTTCTCTACTAGTTCTGCTGCTACTCTTACTGCTTCTTCTAGCTCCTTTTCTCTTTCTGCAACAACTTTCGCTTCAGCTTCATATTTGGCTTCTACTTTGTTGACCTCAACCTTTTGTTTCTTCTTGGCATCATTCTTATTTTTTAAAACCTTTTCTTTATATCTCCTCCTTTTATCTGCTGGCGTTTATCCCTCCTTGGAAAATATCGAATGAGTCGAGATAGAGATGGGAGAAGATATCCCAGCTTCATCTTGTTCTACTTCTTTTCTGGTCACTTCTCTTGCTGCTTCTTCATCGATGATCCTTCTCTTTGGCTGGCCATGCCTATTGGAAATGACCTCGTTGTATTTTCTGGCATTTTGATGCACTTCCTCTTCTTCCCAGATTTCAGTAGTATATTCATAAGGGAGCCTGATGCTATTGAAGTGTTCCCTTACCATATTTCTAGGATCATGTCTTCTGAATCTCCATTCTCCAAAGTGATAAGAAAGTAAGATGTCTACCTCCACTTAGGCTTTCTTGGTATTCTCGAAGAAATTGTTGTAGACATATAAAGGTAATGAGGGCCATTTTCTTAAACCTGTACAATATTCCTCCAACCCCATGTATAATAGTCTAGTATGCTACTTCCTGAAGGACAAGCTTGTTAGGTACAAATCATGGAAGTGAATGAGGAAACTTCATCGCAACATATATCCTTATATAATTTCCATACTCCATTAGATACCAGTCCCCGATTCTTCTTATGACTGCTATAGATTTGTCTGTCATACATGGAGGGTTGGAGTAAAAGATAAATTCATATAAAAGAGCAAGGAAGTGCTCACAAATTCTTTGGTATTATGTACAAAATTTGTGCTCCCAAAGCACTTTGCAATAGATGTGGATTGAGGTGTCTTATGGAAACCAACTCCACCCCATGTTTGGATACCTGTGGGATATGGACATTATGTCCAAGAGGTACAAGGACATATGGAAACTGGGAAATGTTCTTGGTTGTGCTTGCGTTACTATAGATATGGCAACAGTAAGATTTCCAGAAAATATATCTGCCCAATTGAATGACACACCTACATCTGGGAAGAAATAAATTAAGGGCATGTATGACAGGTAGAAATGAGTTGCATCTGGCTCCTCGTATAGCCTGCACAACATGGCCACCAAATACTGATAGGGCCTTCTCAAGTTAGTCATGGGGTACCAACTCTTAGGCCTGTATTTAAATTGCTTGTCTATCCTATACCATTTGGGAAACAAGTATTTCAGTGTATATTCAAATTCACTGAGGAGCTTGCTATCCAATCTTTTATTGCCTTCTTCAATGTGATAGAATTTAGCTAGAAATTCTAGTTGAAATGAAGCAATAGGTTCCTTTTGTACATTGTAGACATATCGACTATTTATATTGAAGTTCTTCAAAATCCGCTGGGTGTGATGCCACCTTGAAGATTCCTGATTTTATGATATTCCTCAACGTCTGGAGTTTATCTGGCTCTTCAACTTATGTAGAGAAATTTGACATCTTAAACATGTAGTACACTTCCCCCCATTTTAGAGTTTCTCCATCCTTTTTTAGAAGTCCAGATGTATTTTCATATGTATCCCTTACAATGTCTACCTCTTCTATTTGTTGGGAGCTACTAGATGCCTCAACTCTGGACACTTTTCTTGTCGTATTCTTCCTTAGTGACATGTTTGTACCTGCCAAAAAGATAAGTTTAGAACATAATAACAATATGTGATGTACCTGTTTAAGTGTAGCTAAAAATATTGAAAGTAGACAATGCTTAAGCACCTTGGTAAAAATTTGGAGGCGAAAGGCTAGATGTTAGGCTTTGAAAATTGAAATCAGAGGCCTAGGAACTAACTTCTTCGATACATATTCGAAAATTTATTATTAACTGCTCTGATATAGTGGAAAAATGTTGAAAGAGTGGCGATAAGAAAATTTAAGGACAACTCCTCCGATCGCATCGAAGGAGTGAGTAAGAACTCCTACGATGAAGTCAGAGAAGTTAATTCGAACTCTTCCTATCGGTCATTGGAGGACTCATCATAAGCCTCATAGTAAATATCGAAGCACTTGAAAGCAACGCATCCGATCATATTAGAGGAGTTGAAAGTAACTCCTCTGATATGGTCAGAGGGGTTGTTTTCAAGTACTCCGAGTTGATTGGAGAAAAAGTATTCAACTCTCTCGAACGCATTGGAGGAGTTAGATTGAAAGATTCTAATCTTTAAAAAATTAGGGCTTTCTGCTAGTAAAGTAAGACGATTTCGGGGCGAGGCCGAAGAAAGGGTTTCGAGGTTGGGGAATTCCTTTGGAACCTTTATGATTGAAAACTATGCTTGCGGGGTAAACCTTAGGGCTTGAACGAATCAGTTGTTGGGACGACAAGAAGAGTTGTTGCGATGAAGAATATAGGGCCGACTATACAATAGTTAAGGGATTAGCGAAAGATAAGGCAGTGAGGGGGAAAGAAAACCATCTATCTAGGGTAATGAAACAAGAACCAAAGCTAAAGTTTAAGAAAACGAAAGTAGACCTAACCCTAACCTTAAACAAAAGAAGGTAGGATGTTATTACCTAGAATATTGATGCCATGTGGTGAGTAGGGATAGGTGGAAAGCTTGAATGGGGTATCTCGATGCGTTTATCCTTGTGGCTTCATCTTACTCAATTCTAAATTCCATGACAAAGACTCGAACCTGTTTCGTTTATATAGCCAAAAAGGTCGTTTTGGTATTAAATGTGGTAGGTGGGACCAGTGTGGTCAGAGGGTTAGAGATGAAGTTCTCTGATCATATCGAAAGTGATAAGAGGAACTCATCTGATGTGTTCAGAGTATTTAGAGTTAAATCCTCAGAACACATCGTAGGAGTTTCCTCTAATTTGTGCGATAACATTGCATATTGGGGCAGAAGAATGTAACTCCTCCGAATTGTTCGGAGAAGTTGAAAGTAACTCCTCCGAATTGTTAGGAGAAGTTGGAAGAAACTCCTCCAGATTGTTCAAAGAAGTTATAAGAAACTTCTCCGAATTTTTCAGATAAGTTAGAAGAAACTCCTCCGAACTATTCAGAGAAGTTAGATTTTTTTTTTGATTTCAAATTTGGATTTCAACACCAAGTCTTGATGATTTTTTCAAGTAAGAAACATGATTTTTCTAGGTATCTTAAGATGGAGAGGGAGACTTATGAGGATTTCTCTTAGGCTCAAAATATAAGGGGCTCCATTTTATAGGGAGGTAAGCAAGATCAAACGAAAAATGGAGGGTTGTAGTGCCTGCCACAACAAATGAGGACACACTGGGCGAAGCCTTGAATATCAACAAGATGATGTCTACACACAATTTAGGAAGGGTGATCCATCAAACAAAATCATAAGAGAGAAGTGATAGGTCCCATAACTTGCATATTGAAAAGACTGTGGTGATTCAAAAAGGAGTGAGACCTTTTCTGATTAACAAATTGCTTTCAAATTGATATTTTATTCACATGGTAAATGGATAGAAAGGAATATGTAGGTAGTATAATAGAAATGAAACATCAAGAATGTTGAGAATACAATTCATAGTTCATTCATCTGGTGTTGCTCCACTACTAGCGAGCATCCATAGCCCCGACGGAGTCACCCTGGTGTCACAATCCTTGCTCCACTTCCAACGAGCGTCCATAGCCCTGATGGAGATACTTACATGTCCGATGTGAACTGGAAATCCTTTCCCCAGGTCTTTACCTTTCATAATATTTGATTCTCTTTTATTTAGAGAGATAGGTGGATGGGGGGATTCCAGTTAACCTTTAAAGGAACTAGGGATGGCACCTGTGATGGTGAGATTTGCTAACTTGATTATGGATGAAAAAACTTCTTGAGTTGTGATTCCTAGTGTACTATGAACATTTTATCTAGATCATTTTAGTTTAGCTTGTATAACATAACAATCTGTTGTTCATTAAAGTCTCTTAGCTCTCTATTTTTCTAGTCTCTCTTTGTATTGCAAAGCTATGTTCTTCCACCAGATCTTGACTTGTGATAGTGTGTCAAGGGCTTACATGTATGGGGAGATATGTAGATTTTTTCATATTAAATAGATGTTTAGGCTATTTTCACCAAATGTGCTACATTTAAACATGTGATTTGGGCTAAATTGTGACAACTTCAAAATCACAAAGGCAACCATTAAGAAGGATGAAGGAAAATGCTAGTAATCAAAAGGGTTAATAAAACCAACCTAACTAAAGGAATAAAATAAAATGAAAATTGGAAACAAGATTTATTTATATACAAGTGATCAACAACCTCAATGGCTAATTGATGTAGTGCTTGAGGATTTTGTCGTTAACAGGGAGAAATTCAATTTCCCCCTGAAGGTTGTGTAATCGAAAAGTGCCTTGGACAATCTTTTCTTTAATGAGGTAGGGACCAAGCCAAAGTTGTTGGAATTTTGAATGTTTTCCTTTATCTTCACGTGGCTTGTCCCATTTTAGAACTAAGTCCCCAACTTGGAACTCTTTCTCACATGCAGACTTCTTATCAAACCAACGTTTTACTTTTTGCTGGTGATCTTCAAACTTGCTTTTGGTTTTGTCACGTATTTCCTCAAGTTTCAACAAGGTATCGATACGACTTTGGATGACAGGGCATTCTCTTCCCCAAGATTGTTGTGTGAGTTGGAGGGGAGGTAGGTAGATGTTTGAGGGTAGAACAACTTCTTTCCCATACACAAGAAAGTAAGGTGAAGTTCCAATGGAAGCTTTGGGAGTGACACGATCTTCCCAAAGAGCATTTTGTAATGCATTGTACCAATTTCTCTGGTGATCAACCACTGTTCGTTTAAGGATACAAATGATGTTCTTGTTTGTAGATTCTGCTAAGCCATTTCCCTGGGGATAGTAATTGGCTGAGTATTTCAAAATGATCCCTTTTTCCAATGTATACTCAGATAATTTTGAGGATGAGAAATAAGCAACATTATCAAACACTAAAGAGTTAGGAATCCCAAACCTTGTGATAATGTGTTGCTTGAGAAAATTTATTACTACCTCCTCATTCACTTTGAATAAAGGTATTGCTTCAATCCAACGTGTGAAATAATCAATAATGGTCAGAATATACCTATGTTTCTCGGAAGAATGAGGATTTATCTCACAAATGATATCTAGGCCCCACTTTTTGAAGGGTTCTTCTACTACTATAGGTCGGAGAGGAAAAATAAATTTGCATTCCCTTCCCGCAACTTTATGAAATGCTTCACAACTTTTTGAGTATGCATGAGCATCTTTGAAGAGTGTGGGCCAGTAGTATCCTACGCTCATCACTTTGTGGGATATTGTGTCTCCTGAAAAATGACCACCAACTGGTCCATCATGCATATCTTTTAGGACATTATCAACATCTCGTCTTTCGAGGCATCTGAGTAACACTCCATCATACCTTTTTCTGAACAAGATGCCATGTAACAACTGATACTGTAAATATTTCATCCATAGTGCTCTTTTTTTATTAGCATTAAGGTGTTCCAGAGTAGTTCTATGTTGCAGATAATATTTAAGATCATTGTAATACAATCCTTCAATGCCTGGGACATATGGTACATGTTGAGTATACATTATAGGTTCATCTTGCCAACCATCCTCTTCTTGTTCTTCATCATCATCTCCTCATGTCACTAATTTACATAAGCCTTAATCTTTCACAATATTAGCTGGTTTGAATTCGAGGTTGTAGTCTTGTAGATATGTCATCCAATTCCCTCGCCTTTCACCCAGCTCTTTTTGAACGAATAGAGACCTTACTTCTGGGTGTGGGACAATGAATTTAGTCTGATTTTTGAGGATATAAGGTATGAACTGTTTGATGGATTTATGGACAACAAAAGCTTTCTTGTCCACTGGAGGATAATTTAGTTCAACACCTTTTAACCCAATGGTTATAAATGCGACATGGTATTTGTCTCCTTGTTCATCTTTTTGTGTGAGCACTGCTGCTAGAGAGTGATCGGAAGCGAATGTATACAACAAAAGAACTTTGGAGAAATCTGGACTCCGCAAAGATGGAGTAGTGGATATAACATCTTTAATATTTTCGAACGCTCCTTTCTCCAATGGTGTCCACTTAAACTGAACATCCTTTTTTATCATTCTTTGAATTGGCTTTACAATCTTTGCAAAATCTGGACCAAAACTTCTGACAAAGTTGATTATTCCAAAGACCGATTGCATAAAATTCTTGCTATGTGGTGGTGCAATTTGTAAAATAGCCTTGGTTCTTTCTATACCCACCAAAATTTATGTCCTTAGAAATGACGTGGTCTAGAAAAATTCCCTATGAAACAACAAAGACGGTCTTTTTGGGGTTTAGAGAAATCCCATATTTTTTGCATCGTTCAAAAATCGGTTTTAGATGTTTCAGATGGTATTCCCATTTTTTTGAATGAACTATCATATCGTCTAGGTAGACTACCATGCTTTGACCGATTAATCCATTAAAATCAATATCCATTGCCCTTTGGAAGGTATATACTGCATTCATTAGATCGAAGGGCATCCGTCTGTAAGCATATGTTCCCCATTTGGTCCGGAAGGTAGTTTTTAATCGGTCTGGTTCTTCCATGAGAACGTGATTGTACCCTAAAAACCCATCTAATAGAGATAATAGTTCGGATCCAGAGACGAGTTGCAGAATTTGTTCCATTGGAGGGATTGGGTAATTATCTTTGTCAGAAGCGCGATTGATATTCCTAAAATCTATACAGATTCTTATTTCTCCCGACGTCTTTCTTACGTGCACCATATTAGAGACCCAAGTTGAATGCCTCACTTTAAAAATGATTTGGGCATCCAATAATTTCTTGAGTTCCTTTTGTATCAGAGGTTCGAGAGTCGGATGTATCTTTCTAAGATTTTGTTGGAATAGCCTGATTCCTTCTTTGATGGAAATTACATTTGTATAATTCGTGTATCACAGTTTTCAAATCATCATACGTCCAAGCAAAAACATCTTGATACCTCTTGAAAAGTTTCATGAATGTGTACTTTTCTGAATCTGAACAACAGGTGCCCAGATTAACATATTTAGGCTACTCAGATGTTCCCAAATTGACTAAGAAATGCATCATAGTGGAGTTGTTGGTCTTCGGATTGGTTGGCCTCCTGAACTTGGATTGTAAATCAAATAATTTCTCAAGAGTTAACATGTTCTACGAAACACAATTTGTCTTTATCTTGTTAGCTTCTTCTCAATAATTTTGTAACTCTTGTTGATGTACCTCATCATCGATCACTAAATTTTGGAATGTGTCTGAACTAGTAAGAGAGTTGATAATCTGAGAATCGCTATCGAACACTCTCTAACTCATGACATTGTCTGGTACAACGGGCCCAAACATCATTTCAACCGAAAAACCACCATCAGGGGACATAAATTTAGATGCTGCATTAGCCAATATATCGACATCTATATTTTGATCAGGAGGTATAGAAGAAATATTAAATGCATCAAACCAATAAATAAGATTCCATACCTCTTGTTTGTAAGCCTTTAGATGCAGAGACATGAAATGAATAGTTTTTCTTACATGTCGAACAATAATTTCTGAATCATCGAACACTATAAGATATGTTACCATAAGATCAATGGATTTTTTAAGGCCCTGAACTAAGGCTTCATATTTAGCGGTGTTGTTGGTGCATTCAAACTCTAAGCGGCATGATATCAACGTTTTTCCTTGACTAGGATCGATCATAACACATCCTACTCTGGCCCCATCTCGTGTTTTAGAGCCATTGAAGAACATGGTCCACATGTCCATAATATTAGTCTTGTTAGTCAAACTAAATCTTAAGTTAGTTAGTACTGGACAGTGTAGTATACCTAGGGAGGTAATATGGGGTACCTAGGGAGGTACCCAATGGGAATATGGTTATTTATTATTAGTGGAAGCAATTTAATATATGAGAATGTGGTCATTCAATGTAAGGTGGACTAGGTCCACTATATTAATAAAGGCCCACTATGGTAGTTAGATGTAATAAATATGAGAAGGCTCTCTAGAAGGTTCCTAGGAGATAGAGAAAGTTATATAAAGAAGAGTAAGCAATGTAATGAAACATAGTGAAGAATATTGTGAATGTATCAAGCATTGTTTGAGGAGTGTTATACTTCCTTAAGAATTAATATATGGTGTTACCCTACCTCAAGGGTTTTGACTATTTCTTGTGTTCAACATTTTGGTGAATGGTTTGGTTTATTCTTGGTTATTTCTGAAGTATATTTGCAGATCTATTCAATCACTTAACAAGAAATATTATGGATTCATGGGTGGAGGCCTGATTGTAATTCTGATGGTATCTCAGAAGTTTGTGCTTCGTAACAACCGTAATCAACTTCACAAAAATAATTCCCCAAAACAGAATGGGAAAAGCTTATGGCCTTGCTTTTTACCTTCCAATTCCGTTACTATGTGCTTCATGTGTGCCTCACTGTTTACACATATTTGATTTGATTTACCTTTATGAAGAAGCCACAGATGAGACCAATAAGTAGAGAAATAACCTTGAAGTTTGGTTGACCAGTCTCTTCTTAAGAGAAAACCATAACTCTCTGGTATGTACACAACAACTATGTCTATGGTCTAATGAACCCTGGGATCAGATGATAGTTTGATTAAAATATCTCTGAGTTCACCTTTTATCTTAAAATTTGTCCTATCTAATTGGATGATCCTGGTTCTCGTTATTTGTGGAACAACATTTATCTTTTGGAAAATGGAAAAAGGCATGATATTGGAAGAGGCACCTGAATATACTAAACAATTGTGTACATTGAAATTAAAAATTTCATATGTAAGCAAAAAAGGTGGTACCTGAGATTTTAAAAAAGGCGCATATGCTTGCTTTGTTTATAGCTTCTGCTATCTCCACTTTGTGTATCTATTGTGAATCACTTTCAGGATTAATCTTTCAGTAGCAGCGACAATTCTTTTCTGAGTATCATGAGGTTTGAAAGCACCGTGTAGGAGATCACGATGTTGTGTTAAGGAACAAATATCGAACATGGAAATATTATCTTTGGTTTTCTTCATGTACTCAATTACATTATAATCAAGATTGTTGATAGCATGACCAGATGTGTTTCCCACTATTTTATTATCTATTATCAAATCAATCTTAGTGTCATTCCCTGTTGAGCCAGATGTGCTTGGTTTATCTTTGTTTGCTAAGATGGTTTTGCCAATTTTATTATTAGTTTTTTTTGGGATTGCATCACTTTGTTTTGAGAGAACATGGGGAGGCGTTATTTTCCTAAGAGGGATGTTACCTTATTTGGAAGAAGGAACATTAGATAGTGGACTTTTTCTTCTTTGGAGAGACAACTTTAACAACCCGTGTATCTCCAACAAGGATTTCCTCGATCTGATCATCGTCTGATTCTGCAAACTAGTCCCAAAAGGGCATAGCCTACTCTAGGGAAGCTTCATCAACAACACCAGAAGGAGCTTGTGCATGGATTTCATCATCCAAAATCTATTGATCTAGCAACTAGTTTATCACCATGGTCAGAGAGTTGACCCACTGAGGGCATGTTCGTTCTGGGTGATTTTGTTGATGATAAGAACAAAAAATATCATCACTGAAGTTAACTAAGTTGAAAGCCACGTGTGGTGGTTCAGGTGGTTGTGGTGGGTTATTTGGTTTCTTAAATAATGGACAAAAAGTTGGTGGCTTCAATGATCCTTCATCGACATTGTTTTTAAGATCCACAACTTCATTGGATAACTTCTTAATCATTTTGACCACATTATCAATATCCTTTGACTCCTTATCAGGTGGTTTAGTTAATATCAATGGTTTCTTTCGAGCTAACTTAGTTTCTTCACAATGCGGATATTGATCATACGCAGATAACTCTCTTTCCATGGTCTCATCTTCATCAAATTTTAATGCTAAGGTGTTTATGTTAGATCATTTTACAAACATCCCCATGGAAGGGGTTAATGAAACTGTGTAATATTCAATAGCTAATGACTAAGCAGGAGCTACATCATGAGGAAACTTGATTAAGACATTAAGAAAACTTTCATTAAAGTTTTTCACTCTTTCCCTCTTGTCCATTCTAATGGCTCCCGGTTCATTATGTAAAGACGCAATTGTTTTTCTTTCTCCAAATTTTCTCATAAAGAGCCTTTAAAAACTATCCCAGGTAGGAAGAAATACCAAGTAGAAGCTGCAAGATACCAGATATATAAAATATGCAGAACAGAAATGAATGCTAGAAATGACAGAATAACAGTAAAATATCCAGCATAATGTTCACAATAGATAGAAATGATATACGAATTAGCAACAAAAATAACACTTTGAATCAGATAGCAATGTTCACAGGCCTCTTCGAGGGGGAAACCTCCGGTCGAGTAGCACTCTGTTACAATAATCTCCAAGCTAGGGTTTTCATACCCTCGACCCTTATTTATACTAAATATGTCTATTAAGAGAAGCATCTAGAGGAAGATCCTTCTAGAAG
>JZKD02S2220410.1:163171-176148 GCA_000966675.3 Picea glauca | reverse complement strand
CTATTAGGTCTTCTTACATCCACCTTATTCTACTTTATTGAAAGGTCTTATTAATATTGACCTTTATTACATCCGAATACATTGATCTACCTATGTGCGGGTTAGGACCTTAACAGAAGCTTTCCTAGAAAAAGTGCAAGGAAACGACCTGCATACTACGTCATCATGTTCGACACCTAGAAGATGTATGGCTAAAAAGAAATAACTAACATGATCTTTCGGGGATCCGGGTTTGTTTGGGTTGAATTTTGAGAGGCGTTTATCAAACTTCCTTGGCATTTCATGAAGTTGTCCAACCAAATTGATAGCTCCTTTGGCCCTCCATCGAGGTATAGATTCTCTGTTGTTCATTGTTTCTCCCATTAATTGTTCTATGGAAATTTTTGGTTGTTCTCCTGCGAATTCTAATTCAGGTTCAATAAGGAAACACATCATCAAGTCTCTAATGATGTACTCTAGTTTTGAGTGTCATCACATCATCAGGAAACTCTAAAGGATCGTTTTCAAAAGGAGAGTTTATCATTTTCCATCTTCATTTCCTTTTGCAAAGAAAGTGTTGCAGACTGATTGTTGTTGCAGACTCTTGGCGCTGCCAACTGTTTCATATCATTTGCGCTACAAACTCCTTTTACTTGGTAAGCTTCTACAATCCTTGTGTCTTAAACCGTATGCAGACCCAAGTTTCTTGTTTTCATGTCAAAAATATTAGTTGCATCTTTTTCTTACAGTCATCAATCCTCATCTGCTGCAAACTCAGTGCGCTGTGAATTCACTGTGATGCAAACCCTCTATTTTCCTCGCATGAAAAACCCTGGTTAATTTCACCTATGTTCAGTCTTGATAAGCCTCTTCTCATTGTAATATTAACCCTCTCCATCCCTCTACAAATTGATCCTTATGACCTGCAACTGCTCAATTCAGATCGATCATTTAGAGAGACATTTCAGAGAGTGAATGGCCTGGATTTTTGTGAGAAGATGCAGAGAGGACACCCTGAGGTTTTAACAGGAATTAAAAAAAGGTTTTTAATGTTTCTTGCACATTTTTGGCCACAACTGATATGTATTGAAGACAAAATGACACCTACAAGAAAGTTCACAGTGCACCCTGCAGAGGCACTGCAAWCYGCTAAAATTAAAACAGTCTGCAACAAATTAGTACACAACAAAGTCATATATTTATCATAACTCTTAAATTTCGATCTGGGCTCTTCTAAAAAGTGTTTTAGAGATGAATCATTATATCAATGGCTTGTTGACCAAAAATAAGCCTGACCTAGTTCGTTGTTTGGGAGAAAAGTTGAAAACATCACCTACAAGAAAGTTTGCAGTGACTCCTGAAATTGCGCTGCAAACTCTAACAGTTTGATAAATCTGAGCTGTAGGAGGGTTTCCACCTGTCTGAGGGGTTTCAAATGGTTTCCTAGGAGGTAGTTGGACATGAGGGACATGTGTTTTATCACCAGATCAAACAACATGGCCTATTTCAAAAGGCATTTATCACAATAGATAAGATCCAAAAAAAATAGGAGCTAGGTGGATTGTTTGTTTCACCTTGTTGTAACAGATCCTAGAGAAAATGGAATCCAATGCAACCACTTGGGATTGGACCTCTTTAGAGTAGGAAGGAATGATGCACTATATATAGAAGTTGTTTTGTTAATGAAAGGGTTGAGTTCTAGACTAGAGAGGGGTTGTAGGAGGGGCAAAAAACTGTGTATGTTTATTTGTAAAGCCTGAGGGCATGTGCTATAAGCATTTCTGCCATTGAATATTAATTAAGCTATTTATCAGATGTTGTTTTTCTTTATTGTAATTTTACCTTATCTTCTTGCTTAAATAGATTGCAGTCTTTGAGGATCATAGCTACCATTGATTGATGGATTCACGAGCAACAGAGGATCTGCTGTAGCTTTCCTATTAATCATTGTTTATTGTTTAAGCACTCTTTAATACGTTTGCAGAAAGGATCTCTATATGATGGATGTTCTGCCTTTTTTTCATATTCTCTATGCTTCTACCCATAATTATATAAAACCTTTATTTGGTATACAATTTGATTTCCTTTGATTTGTAGGATGTTATGACTCCATGCCCAATGTAATGCCTCTGCAAACAGTTTGCTTCCCTCTCCCTTTCTTACTCAGTCTTTCTGATCCACTCAAGTATAACCCTGTTTTAATCATTTATATTCTGATGTGTACTGGGCTTGTTCTTAAAGCAGTGTGAGAACAACTCCTGGTGCTAACACATCACAATATTCATTGCGCTAAAAATGATGCATTGTCTTTCTTTTACAAATCATACACCAAAGATTGCATAAGAAAATGTGTGCACACAAATAAATTTATGAAGAAACAAACAACTAACAATAATTTATCACATAATATTAATTGTTTCATAGGATTGAAACGCTTTTGAAATTCTAAACATCAATACTGTAATGTTTTTGAAAAATAAATATTTTGTCAATGTTTTCCCCACTTTTTTTGACAATGGTAGTCATCCCAAAAGTTGTTATTCTTTAATAGTATCCTCAATGGAAGTACTATCCAAATTAGAGAAAATGACACCCATAAACACCACAATTTATGATGGGCATTGTCCTAAGTTTCTGAGCAACATAACTATCTATTTGAATACAAGCATACCTACAACATGGTGTCGAGGAAAACATATGAAATGATCTTACTTAAGCATTTTTAGATTCTACTTGGCTAAAGAAAAATAGATGGGAACCTCACCCTATGTTTATAGTCAACAAAAATAACATCCTAACTCACAAGTATTAATTACAAGTGATTAGGCTAGTCTTTTATCAATAAAAAGCTTGCTGGAAATTTACTTTTTATGTGATTTTCTGAATATAACAGTTGCTGAAATACATGTAAAGACAGAAGTAAATACACCAAGATGATAATCAAGACATATAAGACATAAAGAAATCCTTTATTTCATTCCAATTCACCAAAGAGTCACTCAACAAAATTTCATGCAGAAATTTAGGACCAAAGTCAAACTTAGAGATCCCTGATGGAACATACAAAAGGACCTCTGACAGAAAATCAAAACTGAACTCTAAAAAGCTGGATCAACTTTCCACAGATTGCTGCCCACTCGACTCTGCACAATAGCCTTTGTCAGTCATGAAAACTAATTCACAAACATACAATTCTACACAAACTATCAAAGATAGATCGACACCTCTAAAAAACAAGTGTCTGAATGATGTAATTCAACCCTGAATCTTGCTGTCTACAATAAGACCCTGCTATCAAAAAAATGAATTAGGCTTGGATAAATTAAGGAATGAATGAAAATTGAATTATCTCAACATAAAATCAAAGAGCAAACCTTAGTATGCTTCTCCTTCTATCCTCCTTTGTTTCTCCCTTTCCTTTTGCTTTTAAACAAATTAGAATTGGTTGAAGTAGTTGAACCAACTCATTAGTTAAGTTAATTAAAAGACTCATCCAACTTTAGTTAGGGGGAAAAGTAATAATCATAATAAGGATTATAAATAAATAATAACTAGTAGGTGGGACCCCTTGTGACTCCCTTTAGCTCATAACATAACTATTTCTTTAAGAAAAACACACCTCCTTGTGACTCCCATCCACATATTCACATTTGACAATTTAGCTCATGATATTTGAAATTATTTTCAAACAATATTACTCATATATCCAAAAATAAAATATGCTGTCCAAAGATTTATGAAGTCAACTGTCATCAACAATAGATAAAATAAAACTCAAAAGCCATATTTCTCGGTTTGTGAGGCAATCTTTCCCTTGCTGATGCTATCATCTTTTAGTCCTTCTGAACCTGTATTAGGCTATGTAGAATCTATAAGCCTCATCTTGCTGATAATATGAGAGCAATCGTCCTTCCAATGCAAGTGGTAGGACACAGATTTACCAGAATTATCTGAAGATGCGGAAGGGGCAGTAACGTCCTTCTCTTTGACAAAGGCATAGTAGGTCTCTGTTTTCAGCCTTTTATTTGAATAGCTCATCCCTATATGCATGATTGATTAGCAAATAATATTTAAATAACCATACATGATAACTCTTTAGAAAATATGAAATATATTTTGGCTCAAAAATGTATCAGACTCATGCAATCCAATCCATACAATTTTTTTAACTGTTTGTCAATGAGTAGGGGATGAACAAAGGTTCCTGGGATATGCGAGGGGTTTGTATTGAGTGAAACATGATAATATGAGGGGGAAAAAACACGGTTACTGCTCAAAGACAACAAACAATCAACTGTAATGCAAACCAAAAAACACCACTGTAATCCAACCAAGACACTCCTATTTCCAACTGCCTCAACACATATTTGTTTCTTGACTGTAATCAATTTTAGAACAAGGAGTGAAAAATGAATGTGGGAAGGCGATGGGGTTGTAATTAGCGAAAAGAGAAATAATGGCGGGGGAAAAAGAGAAGGTATTGTTCATAAAATTAATTAAGTAATCCATAAAACCATCATGTTAAAGGAAATACACCAACCAAATAACCCATGTGACCTAAGAAAAAACAACTATTGTGTATAAGTCAAACAACTCTGTGCATTAACTTGCTCACTGTTCATAATCAAATATTTAACACAATCATCAAACAAAACAACATGCATTCCACACAGCCTGTAGGGGAGCTCTGTTCCTTCTATTTATCTAATTAACACCTGATAACCACTCTCAAATGTATAACAATAACCAATTCCACTATGTTCATCATCAAAATCAACCACTGCCCACACATTACTTCAATCATCAAATACACTCAAAGTCGTGTTTCAAAATTGCAACGAAATTATATTTTCACTGCAATCGTGCCTGTCATTGTTAAAATGCATGACATTCATTAAACATACATAGTGGACAGTCAACACCACAATTTATACCTAAATTGCAAGATCCTAACTTGCCATTTAAACACACAGGCAACAATTACCAGTTCAACTCACACTATGCTGTGGGATACACAAAACCATTCGACCAAACACAAACGTATTTCTGTGACTGTATGAGTCCAATTTTCTTTGACTTTAAACATTCTAAATACTGGGCTATCCATCCAATATAACAAGGCATCAACAACAGGCCTGGTTTTACAACACAATCGATCAAGTTACAACAAGCCATTTCAGAAACTTGTGCCCCTTCCCAATTGCGCAATCAATTAATAATGATAACAACACTGTGGACAATCATACCATAACCACCACGACTGCAACATTCTCATTTGACAATTTTAATCACACAGTCATAGTATCATTAACCCAACCTATCGTGCTGAGTTATCAATCTAACACAAGGAGATAGCAACAAAATTGCTCAATTCAATCAAACTGTGTAACAACTTGTGCCCATTCTTGATGAAGTAATCAAATAGCCATAACGTATATAGTGGGTGGCAATGCCATAAGCACCCCGATTTCAATAATCATTTGGCTAGACAGTTACAATAAACATTGATTCATGTTTAGGAACGCCACTCATACCAATAAATCAAGCGCGAAGTGCCATTGAGCCTTAATCAATTTTAAACAGTGTCGGGTTATCCATTCAATAAACACAAAGAGACAACAATTGTGTATTTGATTTAACAGTTCATTCTAATTAGCCATGATGGGATTATATATCCAATAAAATAATTGCTGTGACTAGATGTCGAAACCAACACCACTGTCATACAATCAACGGGGCAAGCCAATAATCAACACTACACGAATCCATAACAACCAAAAATAAATCCGACAAGCCACAACAATCCTCTCCATCAACCCTCGGGCTTGAGGAGTCGAGGGTTTGTTCTGTGGACCAACACATGGAGGCTAGAGTCGACTCCTCTCAATGGTGGAAACCTTCGAGACCAACGATGCACACACAGAGAAAACAACAATTCATTTTGTGGATAGGTAACAAATCCCACGACAGGAGAGGCTATGAATCAGAGGAGTAAGGCTCCAAATTGTCTTGGTAATGATACTTAACACATGCAGGGTATAACCCTCGTGGCTCTTTAGCCAACCAACTACAATGCTGAGGTGCAAACAGGGCTGAGAAGAAGCAATATAACCCACTGCACGACCAATAAAAGTATGAACAACCCAATTCCCAAGTAAATAATGCGTAGTGAGACCAAGCATTTCAAACCCATTAAACCCCATAAAATCCAAGACTAGGTATGGTGATATAATGCGTGCAGGAAACTAGCCACCCAAGACCAAACGAAACCCTCCAACTAAACCAACAAGGATGACAGAGAGCCCTTATGAATGCTAACACTCATGATGACCCAATACAGTATAACTTCATCCATTATCACAGAGAAAGCCACCGACAATTCATTCCAAAATCACAATTTTACACAGTCGCAATACTTAAGGAAAGCACAACCCATACATTCGAGCCAATATCCATTTCATAAACAGAGGAGACTCATGGATGGCCAAAACAAATACATACCTGTAATCCAAGCACTTTAAAAGTGAACTGGCCAAACGGTTCCTCCTTGCTTGAAAATTGGAGCATAACCACAACAACAAGGTTGAACAATAGCCTGACTAGGGTGGCGGCCAACGGAATGAGTAAGGGTGACGTGCAGTAAATGCACGTCACCTCCAAACTTAAGTTCATTCAATTTCTTAGTACGCGCCAGCCACTAATCCAACAAATCATCCAATTGAACCATACATTGAAACCAACAACCCTTAATTGCCAAGAGCGCCACCCACATCTCATATTACCATCTCAAACTATACAGTAATGCATGTTAACTATGTTTCTATATAACTTTAATAAATCACATGGATATCATATATTAGCTAGGATTTACCATGCTCCTTTTAATGCATATAGTGTAGCATGTTAGTATAGAATAGTTCCATCCTTTTGAATTTTTGTTCGCATTGCTTAATCTTCTTTTAATTTTCCTTTATTTGTTATTACTAATATATATATGCTGTAGGTGTTACGAGTAATAGATCCAAGAATAGACAAAAATGGTACCATGAATAACATAGGTCATAAAACTTGAGTCTGGAGCAACATAAGAAACACGTATAATATGCCTGATCCATCATCTAATAAAACTAGATGTCATCAACCATGTAAGCATTGTCAAACAGTCACATAACATCAAATAAGAACCAGACCTAATCTCCAATCTACAATGGGGTCCCACCTACTAGTATTATTTAGCTTTATAATAATAGGCTTTAGCAACACTTTGCGGGAAAAACTTCGTCGCGATTTTAATCGTCAACAAACTGTCGACTCCACAGGAAAATTTGTTTTCAACAGATTTAGAACTCAGAACGCATGATTTTGCAGACCAAGAATGGTAAATTTAGAATATATAACCAGAATAATTATGCAACAGGGGGAAATGAGAGGATTTAATGGAAAAATGATCAGGAATTGGGAATAACTCATGAAAAATGTTAAGTATGAGGGGGTTTATCCTTGTATGCATAATCATTCAACCAGAATCGACTCTTATTTAAAGGAGAAAATTTAATGGATCCGCTCTTTTATTTCTCAAATGGATGAAGAGATGGAAAGAAGAAGTGAGAGATAACCAATCTCTTTATAAGACAACAATGAAAGCATATAAAAAATTGAAGTGTATCTTCAGGGGGAACATCGTAACAACTGTGTAATCTTGATTGTTGTCGACTAACAATATCTTGTAGGATTGTTACTATGGCATAACTGATCCAACATCTTATTGTCGACTGAAAAAAAAAAAAGATGACAAAACACAAAATCTAACAGGATAAAATTGCAATTAAAATAGTAGAAATAAAGTGACAGAAAAATAAAAGCAGTGGAAAATGCTTAAACCAGAAAACATAAATCGACTACCGTAAGCAGAAAAGAAAAATAGTGAAAACCGAAAACAAAGCTAGATTAATAAAATACAGAAAATGCAGACAACGTTTGAGCTTTTCAAGTTGATTCCACGTAATGATTTAAGTGAGAACCGTTAGTGTTATAGGAAAACAGTCGCTCCTGTAAATCTTTTAGAATGTAAGAATTTGTACCTAAGACAAAAGCGATCTTGAAAGGACCCAAACATAATTTCTGAAATTTTGAATGTCTTCCTCTATCAGCGTGAGCCGAATCCCATAGCAAAATTTTTCATTGACCTTAAATTTGACAGTCTTGACACTCTTGTTGAAATAATTTTTAATAGTTTGCTGTCTCTTTTTAATATTATCCAAAGCAAACATCTTTTGTTCTTCCAAAGCTAGTAGTGCATTTATCCTTTGTGAAACATCTGAAGAATTTAATTATTCGATCTATAGCATCAACCTTAATGAAGAAAGTTCTAGCTCAGTTGGTAAGAGGGCTTCTTGACCATAAATAAACAGAAAAGGAGTACAACTAGTGCTTACCTTGGCGGTAGTTCGATTTGCCCAATGGGCGTAAGTGAGGAGAGTGTGCCACTTACGAGGCTTATCTTCGATGAGCCTTTTGATGATTCTTACCAAATTTTTGTTGGTAGACTCGACTTACCCATTCCCCTAGGGGTAATAAGTTGATGAGGTGAAATGTTTAACCCCCAACTTGGCTATAAATTGAGTCAGCTTAGCGGAAATGAAAGCGGGGCCATTGTCTGTAATAATTTCTAATGGGAGACCAAATCTGGAAAAAATATTATTTTCAAGGAAAGAAATTACTTGATCATCTGTGGAATGCTTAAGTGGGACAACTTCAACCCATTTTGTAAAATAGTCTGTGGTTGTCAAAATAAAAACTTGTCCAGCTAAAGAAGGGGGATTTATAGGACAAATAAAATCCAATCCCCACTTTGAAAAAGGAAAGTCTCGTCAGACAAGTTGTAATGGCATGGCTGAAAGAAGTTCTTTCCCCGCAAATGTTTGGCACTTGTCACAAGATCTCGAGAAAACATAAGAGTCATGAAAGATTGAAGGTCAATAGTATCTTTTTCCAATAATCTTGAAAGAAGTGGTTTTTGCAGAAAAATGACCTCCTAAATGAATGACAGAACTTGAGGAACCATGAGCTTCTTGCAACAATTTCTATGCATCTTCATTGTTTACACAACGAAGCAACACACTATCAACAGATCTTTGAAATAAGAAGTCTCCTATAATGACATATCTTGCAGATTCAAGATAGAGTCTTCTCCTTTGATGAGTGTCTAAGTTGTCTGGACATCTTTGGTTCTGTAAATAATAAACCAAATTCTTGTACCAAGGATGTTCAGACACAGGGAGTATCTGATCGTCAATGCAAAAGAGAGCTGGAAGGGAACTATCTTCTTCATCAATTTCTTCACCATTCTCATCATGTTGAGCCAAGTGAAGGGCTAGGTCACGTCCCTTGATAGTGGTAGAAGTCACAATATTTAAATCATGCTCTTGGATCTTGTCAAGCCAATGTGCAAACTTTCCTAAAAGATAAGTCTGTGAGAGAAAAAACTTGACAGCAGGTAAAGGGACCTTTACCAACGTATGCTTACCTAAGATGTAGTGGTGAAACTTTTCAACAACCTTAACAAGAGTGAAAGCATGTTTCTCAATAAAAGAATATTTAAATTCATCATCATACAAACTTTGACTCATGTAAGCCACTGGTTTTTCATTTCCTTGGTCATCATTTTGCATAAGGACAACAGAAACCGCCTCCTCGGTGGCATTAGTATATATCGTGAATTCTTTCTCAAAATCCGGCTTCGCCAAAACCGGTGCGGAACTGATTGCTTTCTTAATCCCTTCAAAATCATTTTTGACATCATCTGTCCAAGAAAAAGAATGATCTTGCTTAAGAATATTATGAATTGGTTTGACCATCACCGCAAAATCTGGAACAAACCTACGGATGAAGTTAATAACCTCCATAAAATCTTGAACTTCGTTCTTGGAAGTGGGAGTAGGAATATTAAGGATAGCAACAATCCTTTCAGGATCAATGCTTATCCCTGAATCGAAGACGATTTGTCCAAGGAGCTTGCCCTCGGTAACACCAAAAAGAGACTTGGAAGGATTTACAGAAATGCCAAATTTCCTACATCGCATGATAACTTCTCTCAGATGACCAAAATGATCTAATCGGATTTTAGAGTATACTGTTAAGTCATCAAGGTAGATTTGAATGATCTTACAGATCAAATCATCAAAATCTAATTGCATAGCTCTTTGAAAGGTGGCACCCTCATTAGATAAGCCAAAAGGCATACGTTCATAAGCAAAGGTACCGCAAAGAGTAATAAAGGTGGTTTTATATTTATCTGCCCTTTTTACTTTGATTTGATTGTAACTGGAAAACCCGTTAAGTAAGGACATCATTTGTGACCCTACAACTTGCTACAAAATCATTTCCATGTTAGGGAGAGGGAAGTGGTATTTTATACTAGCTCCATTTAATGCGCGAAAATTAACGCACAATCTGATTTGACCAGTTGTTTTCCAATCAGGAACCAAATTTGAAACCCATTCTGAATACTTGACCGGAAAGATGATTCCAGCCTTCAAGAGTTTTTCCAACTCCTTTTGAATAGTTTCTTCTAGCACAGGGTTTATAGATCCTTGTTTTTTCCTGACTGGTTTTATGCCTTCCTGAATGGGGATGGAATGTTGTATAAGACCAGGATCAAAACCACGAAGATCCTCATAAGACCAAGAAAAAACATCTTGAAATTCACCAAGCATTTTGGAAAACTTCACTTTCTCTTCATCTAAACATTTGGCACCTATTTTAACATTCCTTGGAGTCTCGGGTGTCCCAATGTTCAAGGATATGGTTTCACCCACCTTCCTTCTCGACTCTTTTTCTTTCTGTTTCTCCTTGTTGCCTACATCACTTGAAGAAAATGAACTCTCTAGGGGAGTCAAGCCCTTAGGATTCTTGTTATCTTCTATGGCTATAATCTCCTTTGGCTTAACAGTTTCATTTTGAATAAAAGAACAAATGCTCTCATCATTAGGGAAGACCTGCCAAGATTCTATATTGTTGGGGATATGTGGACGATATAGGGATTGAAAGATATAATCAGGTATGTGTGGCAGAAGTTGCCGATTAGGGGAGGCTACAAAAACTGTTAACCGATCAACCATTTATTTTAATTCCCTCTTAACATGAGTAATGTTGAAAGATAAAAGGTTCGAGATGAGTGCCCAAATAATTGGGTGTATCATTTCATCAACTTGTTGCTAGGAGAGTAAATTTTACACAAAAGATTCACAACAAGCTCGGAATCCCCAAAAAATGAAAGGTGACCACATCCAATATTATAAGTGTTTTCAACGCCCAATAACAAAGCTTCGAATTCAGTGACATTGTTAGTGCAAGCGAACTCCAACCGGTAAGAAAAGTTATGGATTTTTCCTACAGGAGAAATCAAGATAATGCCAGCTCCGTTACCTTTGTTAGAGCATGAACCATCAAAGTGCATGTGCCACATGCCATCATCTAAATCGATTTGTTCCATGGGAATGTTATCTTCCTCAACAAAGATGGAATACACTCCTAGGTCCTATTCGATATAGTTTATGTTAGGCTGTGGGACACTCTCTATGTAAGGTGATATCCTTCCTTCTCTAAGGACTATAATGTTTTTTTCATTTTGAGGGATGGATAAATGTGTTCCGTTGAGTGAGAGGTATCCACTCGTTGAGGCTTGCCAATCTCTTCTTAAGATGATTGAGTAATTGCTTACTGGCATATCAATTACCTGAATGTTGAGGGTTGTCCTTATTTTAGGATGAGTGCACAAAACTAAGGTCACATATTTAATATCACCTATGGTCATTTGTTGTAGACTATTATAGGAGAGCATGCTTCTGGCGTTTTCATTGGTACAAGACAAGCCTAGCTCTTCCATAATAATCTTCGACATCACACTTGGGCCCAAACCACCATCAATGAGGCAACAATGGGCAATCGTATCCATAATTTTTACAGAAATATAAAAAGGGGGATTTCTTATAGGGTATCTAAAGTTATGTACACCTACTTTATTTACAAAAGAATCCTCTTTGTTTACCTCTTCGAAGAGATTGGCTACAATGAAAGATTTTCCTTCCATGAATTGTTTCAGATGCATCTGTTGTTCAGGGACAAAAACCATGTCTAGGAGGGTTGCATTTGCTTTGATATTGGCCAACTGATTCAAGATATTATATTTATAGGAGGGGAGAGGGGGAGTGATTCCTGGACTCTCAGGAACCTTAGGAACCTGGAGAGTAACAACGGTTGAGGATGAGCTCGGGGTAGAAGAACTGCGGGGAGGATCAAATTTACCCTTGGGAGCATAGGATTTGTTCCTATTATTGATAACCATGACATCTTCTGGTTCTGAAAAATCTAGGACAACGATATTAGCTTTTGGTCTTTTACCAAAGATCTTATCTATGGCACTCTTCTTTACCTCACATGTGGTTTCCTCGTGGTGTTCCTTGCAAAAGTTACACCAACTCCGAGGCAGGATAGGTTTAGGCTAAAAATTGTTTTCAACTGGATTTCTAAAGGGGGGTGTAGAAGAGGATGAAGCTCCAGGGTGAGAGGGGAGACAGTACCCTTCCGCTCAAACACTATCATACGGTTGTTCATATCTTGTACTAGCTGTAAGAGAGCGAACATGTCTGTCTGTCTAACCGATTCTCCCTGGGGAAGACCAGTTCTTTCAAGCTGTTCTTCATACTCTCACTACTACATATGGGTGGATTATTCCACGAAAATTGTCCACACTTCCACTAGTTTCATATTTTTTTTTAAATAGGGCAGGATTTTCGTCGCTATTGCCACGACCGCTCGTCGCAATATCGATGAAAATATTAATTTAATCTAGTCAGGATCTTCGTCCCTATAGTGATGAACGTTCGTGGCAATAGCGACGAAAATTTTGTCTATCTCATTGGTCGGTGTTAACGGCTAGTTGACTATTTTATCTATATATACGTGACTTTAAGAGACTTTGCGACACAATTGCTATA
>JZKD02S2220410.1:141770-158337 GCA_000966675.3 Picea glauca | reverse complement strand
ATGCCATATTACAATGTAATATGGCATTACCATATTACATTGTAATATGGCATACAATATGGTATACCATATTTCATGTAATTTTTTTTTTTAAAACTAAATTCATCGTCGCAATATCGACGCAAGTTCATTGGACATATTTTACTATTTTACCACAACCGTTTCTATAGCAACGCAAGTTCGTCGCAATTTGCCACGAATATTCGTCACATATACAACATGTGCATCGTAAATTTGGTTTTGAGATATTGGACTCGTCGATATTACCATGGATTTTCATCCTAAGTTGTGACGGACTTTCATGGCATGTTCAACAACTGCGTCGTAAGTTATTGGCTTGGCATAACTTTTTGTCCCAATTGCGACGAAGTTTCGTTGTAATTGCCACATTTCTTCGTTGTTATTGCGACGATAGTTCATCGTAATTGCGACGATGAACAAGGTTAACCGATATTGAAGGTGGTGACACATGGAGAGCTAATTGCGTCGATGTTTCCACGCACACTTGGATCGTGGATATAGCGCCAAAATTATTCCGATGAAAACAAATATTGGCTTTCGTGGAAATTGCGACGGATAAGTGTGGCAATATCAATGAAAAACCGTCACAAATTTGCTCATATGTACTAGTGTTTGAACAAGCATGCAGAGCAGAATCGAGATTATCAATGGATTTTTCCTCAAGACTATGACGATAGGGGGAATGAAATGCATTGTAGTAATGCATGAAAGCGGCTTGGTTCTGAGGGCGGATAAGTTCGGGGATTTGATTGTATAACTTGGTGAAATGCAAGTTGAAAGACTTAATGGTCTCACCATCCTTATAGGTGACATTATTGTATTCCCTTAACTTCTCATCGGGGCTTTTGGATTGCCCATAAGTGGATCGGAACCAATAGATTAACTCCTCCCAAGCAGATAGAATTTTAGGAGGAAGGTCAAAGAAGTCGGCCACAACCTTTCCTTCCAAGGAATTGACAAACAAGCGCATGCAAGTGTCATTGTTGTTGGCCCCTATGTTATGACAAGCATTAGAAAATGCCACCAGGTGTTTGTTTGTACTAACAATGTTATTTCCTGAAAACTTAGGCAGGTGCTCTTTAAACTTCAGAAGTGGATGAGTAGTGGGTGCTAGGTTAAGAGGAGAGGACACATGCCATGGTGTGGTTGTGGCGTGTTCTTCGAACTGAAAAATCCCATACTTTTTAATGACTTTGGTGGGGTTTGTGGTAGATTGGATAGGGATATAGTGGCTCTATATAAGCTACCAATCACTAATGACGATGAAGATTGGGAAGATGGAGCACTTCCAGTGCCACCAGAGCCACCACTAGATGCCATATTGTGGATGATAGATGAGGGAAAGAAAGATGATATGGATGAATCAGATAAAGTTATCCTTAGAGCACTTTGTTGGGCAAATAACACAACGTTCCTTCTTCCTATTTCAGCGATAGGATTGATTTCGGGTGACATGCATCTTCTTCTTCTAGAAGCACAATAATCTAAGGACATGAAAGAAAGGCCAAAACTGAAGAAACAAAAGGTTACTGCTGATTTCTGGGCTGTCTACGTCTAGCTTCCAATCGTTCTTGAGCACTAATATCTCATTCAATCACTGCCCAAGAATGGTTAAGCTCAGCACGGGTATTGGCAGTGTCTAAAATGGTGTTAAACAGATTCAAAGCAATGCTGGTCTGGTCTTGAAGATCGGGCACAATATTAGGTTGACTTGCAACAGGCACAATCATTAAGAAATAAAACAATCAAGGATCAATAACAAAAAAGAAAGATGTATCGATGAAAATCGAGTATAAAATTTAACTGGAGAGATATCGAAGATCTCCCCAGTATGGTCGCTAAATAAATGTTGAGGAAAATATATGAAATGATCTTACTTAAGAATTCAGATTCTGCTTGGCTAAAGAAAAATAGACGGGAATCTCACCCTATGTTTATAGCCAATAAAATTAACATCCTAACTCACAAGTATTAATTACAAGTACTTAGGCTAGTCTTTTATCAATAAAAAGCTTGCTGGAAATTTACTTTTTATGTGATTTTCTAAATATAACAGTTGTTGAAATACATGTAAAGACAAAAGTAAATACACCAAGATGATAATCAAGACAGATGAGACATAAATAAACCCTTTATTTCATTCCAATTCACCGAAGAGTCACTCTCTTTACAAAATTTCATGCAGAAATTTAGGACCAACGTCAAACTTAGAGATACCCGATGGAACATACAAAAGGACCTCTGACAGAAAATCAAAACTGAACTCTAAAAAGCTGGATCAACTTGCCACAGATTGCTTCCCACTCGACTCTGCACAATAGCCTTTGTCAGTCATGAAAATTAATTCACAAACAGACAAGTCTACACAGACTATCAAAGATAGATCAACACCTCTGAAAAGCAAGTGTTTGAATGATGTAATTCAACCCTGAATCTTGCTGTCTACAATAAGACCCTGCTATCAAAAAAACGAATTAGACTTGGATAAATTAAGGAATGAATGAAGATTGAATTATCTCAACATAAACTCAAAGATAAAACCTTAGTATGCTTCTCCTTCTATCCTCCTTTGTTTCTCCCTTTCCTTTTGCTTTTAAACAAATTAGAATTGGTTGAAGTAGTTGAGCCAACTCATTAGTTAAGTTAATTAAAAGACTCAATCAACTTTAGTTAGGGGGAAAAGTAATAATCATAATAAGGGTTATAAATAAATAATAACTAGTAGGTGGGACCCCTTGTGACTCCCTTTAGCTCATAACATAACTATTTAGTTAAGCAAAACACACCTCCTTGTGACTCCCATCCACACATTCACATTTGACAATTTAGCTCATGATATTTGAAATTATTTTCAAAAAATATTACTCACATATCCAAAAATAAAACACGCTGCCCAAAGATTCTTGAAGTCAACTGTCATCAACAATAGATAAAATAAAACTCAAAAGCCATATTTCTCGGTTTGTGAGGCAATCTTTCCCTTACTGATGCTATCATATTTTAGTCCTTCTGAACCTGTCTTAGGCTGTGTAGAATATTTAAGCCTCATCTTGCTAATCATATGAGAGCAATCGTCCTTCCAATGCAAGTGGGAGGACACAGATTTACCAGAATTATCTGAAGATGCAGAAGGGGCAGTAGCAGCCTTCTCTTTGGCAGAGGCGTAGTAGGCCTCTGTTTTCAGCCTTTTATTTGAATAGCTCATCCCTGTATGCGTGATTGATTAGCAAATAATATTTTAAATAACCATATATGATAACTCTTTAGAAAATATGAAATAAATTTTGGCTCAACAATGTATCAGACTCATGCAATCCAATCCATACAATTTGTTTAACTATTTTTCAATGAGAAGGGGATGAAAAAATGGTCCTGGGATATGCGAGGGGTTTTTATTGAGTGAAACATGATAAGATGAGGGAGAAAAAACACGGTTACTCCTCAAAGACAACAAACAATCAACTGTAATGCAAACAGGGAGTGAAAAATGAATGTGGTAGTGATAGGATTTTGGAACAGGGAGTGAAAAATGAATGTGGTAAGGCGATGGGGTTGTAATTAGCGAAAAGAGAAATAATGGCAGGGGAAAAAGAGCTGGTACTTTTCATAAAATTAATTAAGTAATCCATAAAACCATTCTGTTAAAGGAAATACACCAACCAAATAACCAATGTGACCTCAAAAAAAACAACTGCTGTGTATAAATCAAACAACTCTGTGCATTAACTTGCTCACTGTTCATAATCAAATATTTAACACAGTCATCAAACAAAACAACATGCATTCCACACAGCCTGTAGGGGAGATCTGTTCCTTCCATTTATCCAATTAACACCTTATAACAACTCTCAAATGTATAACAATTACCAATTCCACTCTGTTCATCATCAAAATCAACCACTGCCCACACATTACTTCAATCATCAAATGCACTCAAAGTCATGTTTCAAAATTGCAACGAAATTATACTGTCACTGCAATCATTCTTGTCATTGTTAAAATACATGACATTTGTTAAACATACAGAGTGGACAGTCGACACCATAATTTATACCGAAATTGCATGATCCTAACTTGCCATTTAAACACACAGACAACAATTACCAGTTCAACTCACGCTATGCTATGGGATACACAAAACTATTCGACCAAACACAAACATATTTCTGTGACTGTATGAGTCCAATTTTCTTTGACTTTAAACATTCCAAATGCTGGGAAATCCATCCAATATAACGAGGCATCAACAACAGACCCAATTTTACAACACAATCGATCAAATTACAACAAGCCATTTCAAAAACCCGTGCCCCTTCCCAATTGCGCAATCAATTAATAATGATAACAACACCATGGATAGTCATACCATAACCACCACGACTCCAACATTCTCATTTGAAAATTTTAAACACACAGTCACAATATCATTAACCCAACCTATCGTGTCGAGTTATCAAACCAACACAAGGAGATAACAACATAATTGCTCAATTCAATCAAATTGTAGCAAATCATACTGTGTAAAAACTTGTGCCCATTCTTGATGAAGTAATCAAATAACCATAACGTATAAAGTGGGTGGAAATTCCATAAGCACCCCGATTTCCATAATCATTTGGCCACACATTTACAGTAAACATTGATTCATGTTTAGGAATGCCACTTATACCAATAAATCAAGCCTGAAGCGTCATTGAGCCTTAATCAATTTTAAATAGTGTCGGATTATCCATTCAATAAACACAAAGAGGCAACAACTATGTATTTGATTTGACAGTTAATTCTAATTAACCATGATGTGCTTATCTATCCAATAAAACAATTGTTGTGACTAGATGTCGAAACCAACACCACTGTTATACAACCAACGGGGCGAGCCAATAATCAATACTACACCAATCCATAACAACCAAAAATAAATCCGACAGGCCACAACGATCCTCTCCATCAACCCTTGAGTTTGAGGAGTCGAGGGTTTGTCCTGTGGACCAACACAGAGAGGCTAGAGTTGATTCCTCTCAATGGTGGAAACCTCCGAGACCAACAGTGCACACACAGAGAAAACAACAATTCATTTTGTGGAAAGGTAACAAATCCCACGACAGGTGAGGATATGAATCAGAGGAGTAAGGCTCTAAATCGGTCTGGTAATGATACTTAACACATGCGGGGTATAACCCTCATGGCTCTTCAGCCAACCAACTACAATGCTGAGGTGAAAACATGGCCGAGAAGAAGCAATATAACCCACTGCATGACCAATAAAAGCATGAACAACCCAATGCCCAAGTAAATAATGCACAGTGAGACCAAGAATTTCAAACCCATTAAACCCCATAAAAGCCAAGATTGGGTATGGTGATATAATGTGTGCAGGAAACTAGCCACCCAAGACCAAACAAAACCCTCCAACTAAACCAACAAGGATGACAAAGAGCCCTTATGGCTGCTAACACTCAGGATGACCCAATACACTGTAACTTCAGACATCATCACAGAGAAATCCACCAACAATTCATTCCAAAATCACAATTTTACATAGTCGCAATACTTAAGGAAAGCACAACCCATATAGTCGAGCCAATATCCATTTCATAAACAGAGCAGACTCATGGATGGCCAAAAAAAATACATACATGTAATCCAAGCACTTTAAATGCGAACTTGCCGAACGATTCCTCCTTGCTAGAAAATTATAGCATAACCACAATAAAAAGGTTGAACAATAGCCCGAGTAGGGTGGCGGCCAACAGAAGGAGTAAGGGTGACAAGCAGTAAATGCACGTCACCTCCAAACTTAAGTTCATTCAATTTCTTAGTACTCGCTAGCCACAAATCCAACAAATCATCCAATTGAACCATACATTGAAACCAACAACCCTTAATTTCCAAGAGCGCCACCCACATCTCATATTACCATCTCAAACTATATAGTAATGCATGTTAACTATGTTTTTATATAACTTTAATAAATCACATGGCTATAATATGTTAGCTAGGATTTACCACTATCCTTTTAATGCATATAATGTAGCATGTTAGTATAGAATAGTTCCTTCCTTTTGCATTTTTTTTCGCATTGCTTAATCTCCTTTTAATTTTCCCTTATTTGTTGTTACTAACATATATATACTGCAGGTGTTACGAGTAATATATCCAAGAATAGACAACAATGGTACCATGAATAACATAGGTCATAAAACTCGAGTTTGGAGCAACACAAGAAACATGTATAATATGCCTGATCCATCATCCAATAAAACTAGATGTCATAAACCATGTAAGCAGTGTTGAACAGTAGCATAACATCAAATAAGAACCATACCTGATCTCCAATCTACAAGGGGGTCCCACCTACTAGTATTATTTAGCTTTATAATAATAGGCTTTAGCAACACTTTGCGGGCAAAACTTCGTTGTGATTTTAATCGTCAACACATGGTTTGTGAATTCTTATTATGACCATGAGTGCATGATCATCAATGTTTCAACTGAGATGATTCTAAAGCTACTAAAATTGATTGAGAATATCATTAAAGAGACAAATAAGCAAGACCAACATGCATAAGAGGTTACTATCATGAACAAGAGGACAAGCAAAATTATTAGTCTAGTTTGGTGGTCAAGGAATTTTATTTTGTTTTATGGACATATGTTATTATGTGAGGGAAAAGGATGAATTAATACAAATCAATTATTTTAGGAGACAAATTCATTAGTGATGTTATAGCTATCCTAGCCCGTAGTAAAGTCCAATCATATATGTGTCTCAAAATTTTATATATATCTATCTCTGAATCTTTTTATCTAGATTAACACAACTATAAAATACTTTGTATATGTTAATCAATAGAACTCTACATGCATTAGTTTTATTGTTGGCTATACTTCTTCTCCCCATATAACAAGGACTTTGTAACTCTAAGTAGAGGGCATTGAAGATTTAGCTAGCTTAAATAAGAATTATGGAGAAGGAATTAGGGAAGAAAACATCTTATGACGTATGTAACAATTACATGGCGAACAACCTACAAACATTTTCTATACATGAAATCCTTCAGTATCAAAATTCAATGGCCCGAGAAAAGGAAACTATTCCTTGTAGTGAAAAATTTAAGATAAGTTAGACCACAACTAAACTTATTATACTACAGAAAAGGAGGCAAAATGAGAATGATAGATATGTGTGATGGTTATGCCTGTCAAACAAATAAAATGAAATGAATAGTATATATGTAAATACACCAAGGAAACAAAAAAAAGAAGAAGAATGTCAATCATGCTAACAAAATGAGACAATGGTCACACATCGCTCCACACATAAGCCATGCTAGGGGATACATGATCCCACTCTCTTCTATTAGCATAGAAGATTCCAAAATCATAAAACATGCCATCAAAAGTTGTAATAAAACCAACCAGTTTAAACATAAAATTTTATTAGTATCCCATCATATACATGCAACACCCAACATTTTGTTATTCATAGTGGGAAGACAACACTCTGAAAGAAAAATAAATGGACTCTAAGCTCTTTCTGTAATATACAAGAAGGTCAAAGAGTCTCTGGAACAAGTAGTAGGGAATGGGTAGGAAGAGAGGTAGCAACACATGAATAAATAACATGAGAAATGGAACAAGTGAGTAGGGAACGGGTAGGAAGAGAGGTAGCAACCCATGAATAAATAACATGAGAAATGGAACATGTGAGTAAGGGGTAGGAAGAGAGGTAGCAACGTATGAATAAATAACATGAGAAATGAAACAAGTGAGTAGAGAAGGGCTAGGAAGAGAGGTAGAAACACATGAATAAATAACATGAGAAACACACTAGGCATCCTGCAGGTGTTGTTGAATAAATGCAAAAATGTTGAAACCTGCAGTTAGTAAAAAAAATTTAACAATTTATCTCAATGTGATAGCCCGTCTTGCATTCCAATCCTTTTTATCTTATTCCCATTTCATCATTATCTGACCAAAATTTTATCTTTTAATGCATTCATTTTTTAATGAAATTCCCGTCTCTCTTTCGACACATGTCTCTTGAAAAACATGACATCTTTATAGTCATTATTATTGTTTTCATCCACTAATCATTTCATATGTAATAAAATTGTTTATGATGATTTAACTACAGGTGCTTTTCCACATAAAATATGAATGTTACAATTTATAACATTAGAGATCTAAAAGGTGGCTCATTATTAATCAACTCATCACAACAAGATCATCTACCCTTTCCCACATAAAATATCAATGTTACAATTTATAACATTAGAGATCTAAAAGTTGGTTCATTATTAATCAACTCACCACAACAACATCATCTACCCTGAATAGAGAATGCACTATAATTGTAAAGTACTCACTATTAATCATGTCTTCCACCTGGCATGCAATCTTCTATGCATCTTCCTTTCTTAATGTCCAACCGCCTAGAGGACACTTTCAAGGAAAATAATAGTAGAAGAAACTCAGAATAAGTAACTAATCTGATTGGACATGTTTTTGGTGGGAGATCAAGTTTGGTTGTTGGGCGTCGTAGGTTATATACTATGAATCTCATCAACCTCTCATAGCAATACGATGGTCATCCAAGTACAATTTCAACACATGTCCTCCTTCTTTAGTTGATAAAATTCCATGTTAAGGAATACCATGGATTCTTCAACAATGAGGGTTTCTAAAGATAAAGTGATGATAACATGACGACATCTGAGGATGGTCTTGAAGAAACATCCTAAGTGAGTTTCCTCGTGTTAGAGGGAAACTCACAATCTGAATGCAGTATAAGGTCCGTGACAATCCGACAATCAAAATTTGATATTTCTTCTCATCTAAGCATTCAATGACAACCAAGTGCTTGTTCATGTATCAATCTAACATCAATCCCCTCTCCTAAGATCATATATCATACGTCTATAAGGAACAATGATGGAAGCACCATTTGTTGATGCATAAATACACTAAGAGGCCATTATGGGTGCATTTTTACTCTAGTAATGGAGGGAAACCTCCTATATAATGGGTCCTTTGGTAATGACATTCGAGTATGGAGAAATCTTGAGCTCAATGGGCACTTTAATTTTGTCCATGGAGATAGGTTTCTAAAGTGTATTCTACTTTCTGGTGATAGGATATATAACACGCATTAAGATCAGAGAGTAGAGTTTGGGAAAACATTGAAAATATGCATCCTGCGTCTGGCTATAAGCTAGTGGCCACCATGTTGACCCTAAAGGATTATATGATGAACGTCATACTACCCAACAACATGAGTAGGCATAGGAAGGCTCCCTATATTGAACATGCAGATATCATTTTGGTTCTATCGATTGATAGAAATGGGGTTTTATACTCGACTTCCTAAGACATGATGGTGAATATTTGGAGGCCATCTGAATTAAGATGCATTGAATATTTCAAAGAACATAACAGTTCCATCATTGTGCTTGTGGCTTCACTCTACCTACATGATCAAACAGGATGCATGTAGCAGAGGAGCATATTGTGGCTATATTGGTCTTGTGACAATCAACTCACTTATATCAAACTAGATCAGTAAGAAGCGTCATTCGATAAAGCCTTGATCATCCTGAAATTATGAATGAGAAACGATAAACTAATTTCTTGCCTTCCTTGTCTAGCAATTATTTTTGTTTTGACACTCACACATGTGTTTTTGTGGGTACATGTAGTTCAAGTACTAAATTGTAATTGAGTTGGGCACAACACCCAAGCCATATTATGTTCCAATTGACACGGAAAATGACATATTATGGGTGAATTGCAAACAATGCATGGACTTTACTAAGTGATTTTGGGGTAAAATCCATATTCCCTCCTACAATTTCAAATTATAATTTTTTTTTTTTCTAAATGAAATGTTAACAATTTCTTCTTTAAATATAAATTCCAAACTTCCATGTTCAGTTTGCAGTTATATATATGATTGTGGAAATTGGCATTTACTATAATTCTATTTAAAATTTAGACCATAAAAAGCCAATAAAGCTACTATTTTAAGATTACCGAACCCTTTTTGTTCAAACTTTCAATGCAAAAATATTCAATACCATATAGTAATATATATATACACTTCAATACTCTAATCTAATAATGCATATATACATATATAATAATAATGCAAAAATCTTCAGTACTCTAGTAGCCCCTTTGTATAGTTGTTTACTTTTTCCTATTTGGAATTTACTTCAACCTATATGTTGGTCTCATTTCATTTCATGGAGAGATGTTAAACATTTAGGTGCTTCCCACAAGGTGGGAAAGACCCAAAAATAACACAGGCACAATGTATATTCATTTGCAAAATGAATTTCACCTCTTCGATGGTCCAATCATGATATCATATGCTCTTCGTTTTCATAATGTCTTTAAGCTCCAAAATGGTGTTGTTGTAGGGGATTCTGACTATCCCCTTCCACGACCATGGGCATGTTAATAGCTTATTATTCAACCATGAGATGTCATGGCTTCCCCAAAGCCAACAATTGTACAACAATGTAATATCCACCCAATACAACAAGTTTAATTCATTTTGTTTTATTTGGGCAATTAAATCTATGTTTGGGAGTAACAAGGGAGAAATGGTTACCACTGCCAATCTAACTTCTAATTTTTAGGTCTATAGCATATGTATAGTCAAAAGTACCAAATTTTGATTTGTAAACATGATATGTTCTCATCTCCTACTTTTAATAGAAAGCAATAAATATACACAAATTTTGTACATGCAAATGATATTGAAAATTTTGTGCTCCTAGAGTGTAGGGAAATCGGTGACGGGCTGTACTGTTAAGGCACGTCGTTATGTGAAGTCACCATTTTGAAACCCCAACTTAAATTGTGTGCCATGTATGGGGGCTCGTGGGTACACCCGGAGGTTATAGTGGTAGCGATAGACCTTGTGTCACGCGAGTATGAGCCTGCCTAGTTGCGAAGTCACAAAACAATTGTACTTGCAAGTGATAAATATGCATGAAACTTGTTACTGATAAATTGTATATGTATATAGTTTGTACCTCGGGTTGAGTCACACAACAATTATACTTGCAGGCGATAAATATGCATGAAACTTGTTATTGATGAATTGTATATGTATATAGTTTGTACCTCGGGTTTTGGAAAACAATTGCAGGTCCAGTCTTTGCAATATTCAAACAACAACTTCAAAAAATCGCTGATGAATTGTATATGCACGTAGTTTGTACCTTGGACCATAGAACTCAATTGCAACACTTTCAACAATAGTTTCAATAATTAATTTTCAATATTGAAGAAAAACCTGAAATGATGATGGAGAATACAAGCATCACTACATGCATGGATCTTAAGGTTGTCAACGAATAAATATTAAAAAACCATTGAAAATAGATTTTATTAAAGATTTTGTCCTATGACATTAATTATGAGTTAGCTTTTTGTTAGAGGCAAGCAATAAGACCTCAAACTTTATGTCCAATGAAAATAATTATAAATTTAATTAATAAAAAAAATAAAAAAATATTCATCGATTCTTGGGTTAAACTTTAGGATTGGTGACAAAAAAACATCAATTGCTAAGTTAATTAGTAGTCACAGGTATAAATTTTGTACTTGCAAGCCATAAATATGCATGAGATTTCTTATTATGAACTGTATATGTATGTATTTTAGGATTTACAATGTTCAAACAACAACTTCAATAAATTAGTGATGAATTGTAACTTAGAAATAATGGAGATTAGTTATGATTTAATAATGGTTCCAACCGTCTAAAATGAATATCATCGTATATAATGTACTCCTAATTGATTTAATAAATGCGCAATGTGCCTTTGCTGTGATGGCCTCCAGGTGTTGCCTCGCCCGAGAGAAGCTGGTTCCATTTCATTCCTTCTATTTTCAAGTTGGTATCAGAGCGCTTGAGTGAGGGCCGAAATTCACACTGCGGGAATTCCAGGCCAGTAAAATTAACCCTGGGTTAGCCATTGTGCGTGCCTGCGTGCGTCCAAGGTTTCTCTCTTCGCTGGAGCGTTTTTGCTGAGAAAGGCAGATTGCTACTACTGTTGGAGATTGAATCGCCGTTGAGAGAGGCATATCGATGTTACTATTGAATTCGATAAAGAGCTCTTCCTTGGAGCCATTTTGCTGATACGATCCGCTTGTGATAAAGAACGTGTATGGTGGAGCAGTCTTGCCAAAGAAGATTAGATCATTGCTGAGAGAGGTGGATCGCTGACCAGATCACTGCTACTGTTGGAGTCATCGCTGACTGGATTGTACGCCTTCTTCTTGTTGGGAAGTCTCTCTTGGTTCCTCCTGCCGCTCCCCCTCTTCCCACCACAAATGTCCCCTCCACCTTCATGCCGCAACTACAATTTGCAAGGTCATCGTAAATGGATGTAAATGCCTTGAAGTAAAACCGCCCGACATAGTTTCTGCATTCGACGCCGCAGCTAGAATTGATGGTTTATTTCTTGCATTGGCCCTGATGTTAATGTTACCGTTATGTGTAATTTGGTGATTTTTATCGTTGATTGCTACTATGGAGTGTGGGATTAGAGCGATAATAAATAAAAAGGAGATCGATGTTGTTAGATTGGATTAGAGTTCACTGCTCTAATTATCAGATTGCTTCTCTCAACTAGATCCATGGTCGTCCAAATTGTCCAGATCTGGAGATCACTGCTCGTCTAGATTGTCCTGATCGCTGCCCTGGTAAAGTTGTCGTTCTTGCGTTCGAATCGCTGTTTTGAATTTGCTATGAGTTTGCTGCATAAAGGAGTTTGCAGAGATGGCAAATCCACTTGCTGAAACTTATCTCAATGAAGCTAATAAATTGGATGTCTCAAATTTCGTCAATTGGAAATTCAAAATGCAGACTTTGATGGAAGGTTATGGTGTATGGACGATCGCGAAAGGAGATGAAGCGTGACCCGATGCAGCTGCAGGTGCGACAACAACAACAATCCAAGATTGGGATAAGCGGGAGAACAAATCCAAGGTATTATTACTAATGTCTATGAAAGATAATATAATTCCTCACATTAGAGATGCTAAGACATATAAAGAAACCTGGAGAACACTTAAAGATTTGTATGAGACTAATAATATAAATCGTATTATTTTTCTGAAGAGTAAATTGCTAAGTATTAAAATGGATATAAATGAGTCTATTAGTACTTTTCTTGGGTGAATTAAAGGCATGAAAGATAAATTGGGAGATATAGGAGAAAAAGTGTCAAACATTGATTTTGTCACAATTGCCCTAAATGGAATGCTAGAGGACTATCAAATGTTTATAATAGGCTTTGCAGCGAGAGAGAAAACTCCTACCTTTGAGGAATTGACAGATATATTGCTGCAAGAAGAAGAGAGGCGCACTGATTTGAAGCCTTAGAATTCAGACTTAGCATTATGGACAAAGAAGAGATTCCCTAAAGGGAAACCAGGAGAAGGAGGCAGAGGAGGAAATTCATTTCAGAGGAAGTCATTTCCAAAGCCAATTCAAGGTATGCCATCTAATAGAAATGAACCTAAGTGTTTCTATTGTGGTAGGACTGGGCATCTTGCCAGAGAATGTTATAAGAAGAAAAATGATGAGGCTAGACATAAACATAGGAAACATTCATGACACTTTGCAGAAGAAAACCCAAATTTTGATTCAAAAGATCTTAGACTATTTGTGTCTAATGTTGCGTTGTCTGCTAAAAATGATGATGTTGACGCATGGTTTCTTGATTCTAGAGCTTCAATTAACATGACATGTAACAAGAATTGGTATATAAACTTTAAAGAAACACATAATGGTGCCCATATTTATCTTGGAGATGATCGTTCCTATCAAATCAAGGGATATGGAGATATTCTAGTAACACTGTTGAATGGAACTGTTAGACACATTCACAATGTTGTGTATGTCCCTGGGATAAAGAAAAACTTGATTTTTGTGTCCACATTTACAGATTAGAATTTGAAGGTCGAATTCTTCAAGACACATTGTATAATGAAGGACTTGCGAGATCATTATAGAACTATTGCCTCAGGAGTCAGAGTTGGAGGTCTGTACAAACTTGATGTCACCAACAAGAATCATTAAGCATTGACTTCTGGAACTATGCCTACAGAAAATATTTGGAACCAAATGTATGGTCACATTAATTATCATGATTTGTTGTTATTACAAAAACAAAGTATGGTTGAAGGACTCCCTATGTTGAAGAATGAGTATGCTACTTGTGAAGGTTGTGCATTAGGAAAGATGCACAAAGATGAATTGCCCTCTAATTCTGATAGGAGAAAGAAAGATGTATTAGAACTTATACATATTGATGTTTGTGTACCAATTCAGATGAGGTCCTTAGGTGGTGCTTAATATTTTTTGTTATTTATTGATGACTACACAAGATACACATGGGTTTATTTCCTTAGGAAAAATAGTGATGTTTTTGAATACTTCAAGGAATTTAAAAACATGGTGGAGATGCGGGGTACTGTAAATTGTTGTACTATTCCATGGTGGAGAAGCAAACAAGAAAGTCCATCAAAATCCTTTGCTCAGATCAAGGGGGAGAGTATAGATTAGGGAAATTCATCAAGTATTGCAAAGATCATGGAATAGGACAACAATTTACAGTACCCCACACTCCACAACATAACGAAGTTGCAAAAAGGTAAAACAAAACTATGGAGGAGTGTGCACGAAGTATGATGTAAGGTAAGAATCTCTCAAATTCTTTTTGGGATGAGTCCTTTAGCACTGTTCTTTATTTAAAGAATAGAAGTCCAACAAGGTGTCTTGATCATAAAACTCCTTTTGAAGCCTTGTATGATTCTAAACCAGTAGTTAATAATTTGAGGATATTTGGGTGTAAAGCGTTTGCACATATTTCAAAGGAGAATAGGAAGAAGCTTGATGCTAAAGCTATTAGTAAAGAGGAATCTTCACAAAATGGAGAAGAAGTCACTAGCCAATTGAGAACATCTTCACGACAGGTTCGTCCACCTGAAAAATATAAAGATTATGCCTTGATGAGTAGTATTTCAAATGTCATAGAACCCATGAGTTTTAATGAAGCTAATGAACATGAAGAATGGAGAAAAACAATGGAGGAATAATATGACTCTATAATGAAAAAAAAAACTTGGGAATTGACTGAATTGCCTAAAGATAGAACGCCCATAGGATGTAAATGGATATACAAACCTAAATTCAAAGAATATGATAGTATAGATAAATATAAAGCCAGATAAACATGCGCCTAGGTCATGGTATGAGAAGATAGATTCCTTCTTTCTTCAGCAGGGTTTTATGAGGAGCAAAAGAGATCCAAATCTGTATATCAAGTTTGATGAAAAGGGGCATGCTGTATTGATTTCCTTATATGTTGATGATTTAATGATTGCAAGAAATTCATAAAAATTGATTAGTGGAATTAAGAAACAAATGTCAAAGGTATTTGAAATGAAAGATATTGGTGAGTTACATTACTGCCTAGGTCTTGAAGTTTGGGGAAATGCTGGTCAAACCTTTGTGTTTCAAGGTAAATATGTCAGAGAAGTACTTAAGAAGTTTAAAATTGATCAGTGTAAAGTTTCTTATGTTCCAATGCAACATAATATGAAACTTTACTGTGATGATGGTGTTATCACCCTATCATTTATAGGATCAACTGGTGACTGGAATATAATCTCTTTAGTGTTTTTGTTTGTCAAATGATTTTTCATTCTGCAAATAATTTGAAAAGAAAAAGAAAAAAAGAAAAGAAAGAAAATGAAAATGAAAAAGAAAAGAAAAAAGAAAAAGAAAGAAAAAGAAAATGAAAAAGAAAAGAAAAAAGAAAAAAAGAAAAGAAAAAAAAAAGAAAAGAGGGCATAAAAGAATTTCAATGAGAGCCCCATGCAATAACGGTGACTTGGTCTATACCTTTCAAGCATGGCCAAGTTCTTTTAAATTGATATTGATAGGAATAGTGAATAAGCTTGGCTAAACTGTTTAATCTTAGCCAAAAGATTTAGGTTAGTTAGTGAATAAATCTGGCCAGACTATCTAATCTTGGTCAGATAGCCCCAGGGTAGAATAAGTTCTTAACCCAACAGTTTAATCTGGGTTAATTGTTATAGGAAGTTAAGTTAGCACATAGGCTAGTTTGCTTTACTTCGATAAAACCAGCTTGATGATCAATGTTTCACCATGTTTTGGATGCTCGAAAAATTGTTTGCCTAACCCCTTGGTGATGTAAAATGTAAAAGCTTGAGAAAAATCCATGAAATGCACTTATCCTAAGTTCTCTGGGTGCACACACTTTCCGCGCCCACATTTATGCACTGCTCAAGTATCAACGGTCCAGATGATTGCGTTCATATCTACGGTAGACAAATCTTTCCGGACCCCCCCGACCGTTCTTCCTTTAACGGAAGGGGGGGGGGGAGTCCGTAATTGCTAATAATGCATGAGCGCATCTGGACGGCCCAGGTTTCGACGCTCAGATCTATGGTCTGCATTGGATTCTGGACCCCCCCATCCATTCTGCCTTTAATGGAA
>JZKD02S2220410.1:129667-141720 GCA_000966675.3 Picea glauca | reverse complement strand
TCATCATCCACCTTTCCAAAAGAGTCACATCCCATAAACTCCGTCAGTCCTTCCCCCTCATTCACTCGTGGCAAGCCCCCTCACCATGATGTTTCCCCCAATCGATAACCGCCACGTCACCCGTCCGTATCCCTCAGTCACTGTCACCTGCCATCTCACACTCTAAGTGACCCGTTGGCCATTTATTACTGGATAACCTATCCGTTAACCAGCTGACCTGTCCCCCGCACCCAACAAATACCCGTTTACTCAAAATTACCCTCACTCTTCATTCCTTTACCATTTACCCACTCGTCACACCAGAGAATTTACCCTGTTTTCTTCTCCATTACAGCCAGTCGCCCCTATCTACAGTCATTCCCACTAACATTGTTTTATTTGCAGGTATTGTTACAACAATGGTGCCAAATTCAAAACAAGCAGAAGGAGAGGAGAATCCGTTTCTCCTGCCTCCTATCGACCTCGACAGGATTCCACTGGCCGACAAAAATTACTTAATCGCAGATACTAAGTGCGATTTCGACTTCGTAGACCTTCAATCATGGCTTAAGAAAGTTTTCCTGGACCAGAGCGAAGAAATTGGACTCTGGGAGTCCAACCTACCCCTGTATCTCTTCCCTCAGATTCACCATTTCCCAGAGTTTGCCCTCAAGTGCCAAGCCCACTATGTCCCCGAGCAAAGAGCCATTATATCCTCCTCTAGGGAAGTTCTTTTCCTCATCACGCCAGAAGCCATCAACCAAATGATGCAAATATCCCGAGCCGACTCCACATCACCTTTTAACCTTGAAATCCTTACAGAATTATACCAGAAGATGATTTTTCCTCAAAGAGCTCAAATATTTGAGCTCTTTCTTCCTCAACCTGCTCAGTTCCCCGCTACAAATCTCCCTTATCCTTCCTCCATGTTCTCAACCAAAGGAAACCAGGTTATCAAGTCCCTATGCGCCTTGCTGGGTTATTATTTAGATTAGTGGGTAGATGAACCCATTTTGGGGTTTTTGTTTATTTTCTCCACCGATGAGAAGCCCACTACACAGTTCAATTTCAGCACGTTCCTGGCGAATAATATTCATGAGCAATTTGTCAATTTCTCCACAGAAGGCATGTTCCAGTATTCTTCAATACTGGCATACCTGTTCGTTTTCTTCCAAGTGGACAAATTTACTTTTTCCATGCAAAATATGGATGGAGATAGCAGACCCCAGGCAGTGACCGCATGGACGTCCCTGCTCAGACATAACTCCATAGACTTCAGTTTCAAGCAGTTCATTGATCAGTTCTACCACCTAGTGGTGAGTATGCTTAGCTGTAGACCAGAACCCAGGATTAATGACGAAGTTCAGAGGATCCTACATCTCTCGGATCATACAAAGACTGGTGATTGGTATTTATACCAAGATCACACTGAGATCAGAATCTATGGGTGTGAGTTGGCCCTGTATAAACTGCCCAAATAATTACCTGTCAGAATTTTTTCTCTGGAATACATAAGACAGATGATAAACTCTGATGATATTCACTTTGTGTCTTTAAAGAAAAAGCAACAACTCAGAATCAAAGGGTAGATCGAGTCTTTCATCTGCAACAATCGAAGCGTAGGGGAAGAAGCAGACAGGCTGCTGAAGGAAATGAAATTCTTTATGAGTTTCACATGGCACTATGATCCGTGCAGGATTATTTCCGAAATGAGGGTGAAAAACAAGAACATCCCGTATGTCCACGAGTCTAGGCATGAGATAGAAAAATTTGCAAATCAGACAGGATGGGAACCAAATACTTTGGTCGATACAGAACAACAAGACACCTCTGTCACTGTATCGCAGACAACCACACCACAGGCTCCGAAGGAGAAAAGGTCTAGGCAGGATTTGTCACCTCCGGCCACTGAAGTGTCATTAGAAGAATTTCGATTGCATACCAAAAGGCCCAAAACCATACCTCTTGACCTGACTGGAGAAAAGGAAGTTCCACCTACTACAGTGACAGAGGTTGATTGGTCGCTTCTCAATACAAGCGGCAAGCAGATTATAACCATAGTGTTACCAAAGAAGCCTACAGATACTCCACCGATTAATCATCCAGGAAAGACAGGTTCAAAGCTCAGTATCTTTGAAAAATATGATCTGATCAAGAAAAAGAATCAGACTCTGACCAGCAGCACATATGCCCAATTTTGGAAGTAGACGTCGTCTGCACAACACAGGTTGCTATCGACATTCGATACAGAGAAGGGCATAATGCACATGGAATTCCTCCAAGCACAGGTACCAGACCCAAAGGTAATCACTGATTACAAAAGGGCCACTTTTGAATTCCAGACCAAAAATGTGCATCCTGCCGATCAAATGGATCTACACAGGCAGACGAGAGAAATGGTTTTCTCCACGCTGGCACATGCTTCCACTACTGCCTCCAGATTACAAGAGTCTTTGAACAACATCTAGACAAAGTTGAAGTTGGAGAAGATATCATCCTTTGCCAAAGACAACATGATCAAGACATTGAAGGAACTGGTCCTCAAGATCGGGTATGATCCCTCGAATGTGAAAGCAGTCGAGGAGATGATCAAGAATAAAAATGCAGACATAGCGTCTTTGAGGAAGCAATTGAAGCTGCCCCCAACAATAGACTTGTAGGTGAAGGAAATAGCAGAAACAAAAGGAGAAAAAAGATGAGATGCTTAAATTAATCATGGAGAAAAATGCACAACTGAAAGAATGGAAGTTGAAATGGAAAAGCTAATGAAAGAGAAAGAACAGTTGAATCCCATGGAAGTCATTCCATTGAGTGCAGTTCCACTCTCAGGAGTGAGCACAACATCACTAGCAGAAGTCCCATCGGCAAATCCACTGACGTCTCAGGAAAAGACGGTCGAATTGGCCAAATCTATGGAAAAGATGAACCTGCAGGAGACAAAGATTAGCAGTCTCAAAAAGGAGATTGAGAACCTTCAGGAACTCAAAACTTCTTATCAAACCATCTTTTCCAAGGAAAAAAAAGTGTCAGATCAACTCAAACAAGAGTTACAACAGCTCCGGAAGCAAACAGTGGCAGGTAAAACGCTGGCTGAAGTTAAAGAAAGTGTCTAGATAGACATCACCAAGTCTATGAAAGAGATATAGCCGATGATACAAATTATGTTTGAGAAAAATGAATTGGTGCAGAGAAGCAAACAGGCCATCGAGAAGATCGTATCAAAATTAGGAGAGATGCCTGCACAAGCTAATGAAATCATCAAGTTCCTAAATTCTAAAACCAGAGAGGAATTGGAAGAGTTGAGAATTGAAGATAGAACAGAGACCATCCTTGAGGTCAAGAGAGTCTTGACCAAGAGAGGATTGATGCTACAACTGGAAGAAAAGGTTCAGGCCATGGACTAAGGGGTACAAAAGTTTTTCAGCAAGATTGAGGCTCTACAGAAGAAAGGTCTTCCCGGTCTGAAGGTGATAAATGATAAACTGATGACACTCCCAGACTACAAAAAGAGACTGGTCGATGTGGCTAAGGATAGTTCAAAGTTTTCAGGAATTCAAGGCAGCATCACTGGCAAGGCATTCCTAGATGCACTTTAGTTGGACATCAACATTCAGCATGAGATCCGATATATCTTCATCACCAAGCCTACCTTCGCCAAATACACAGAAATGGATGAAGTCTACCGAAGGCTACTCAAAGTCAGCGTTCCCAGTCATCTTCGATGGGAAGATCTTTGTGACTTGATCGAGTAGCAGATGAGTTGTCCCAGCCCAGTCAACTATCCAGTCAGATGAGGTCATGCAACGACCTCCCCAACGGCTCACCCAGAAAATAGCATGCAGTTGCGACACGTCACCAAACAGTTCCTAGATTTATGTAGATTGTTAATTTAGTTAGGCTAAAAATAGATTTACCACGTCCTGATCTTTAATGACAAGATCGTTTGTAATTTTGGGTTATAAATACTTCACTTTTTGAAGTATTGAGGGTTGATCTTTATGCCCCGCGAGCTATCAGACTGTAATACTTTTCAAGAGATCTTCCATTAATACAAAGAGGCATTTTTACAGGATTCTTGCGTGTATTCATTGGTGATGTTTTTCTTCCTAAGTTTAATGTTATCCTCGCTTAGTTATCACACTATTTTCTAAATCTAATCTTTGAAAGTAATGAATGTTGCAGGATTTATCTTCGTATACCTTGTTTCACACTTTGAAATATTTTTATGTTTTATCTTCTGATTTTATGATAAAGAAATTCTTAATTGCTTCTTTATTGTAAGGAACCTTCTCACCCTTTTTCTGCTTTTCCTCATTTATGCTACTAAAAGAATCCAGTGATTATATTATCTCACCCTATGAAAGGTTTCTTTGTTTTTTGGTTTGAATTTCATTCTTACGATACAGACCCCATAGCCCAACAGATGTGTAAACTATCTCAACCAACCTGACAAACACTACAACAACAAAACCAACTTATTTGTTTACCTAGTCTAATATTTTAAATTTGAAACATATCTAAATCATATAGAGAGATCCCTCTCTGAAGTTGGCAGGGCTAGATCCTAGCTTCGAAGCGGTTGGATAAAGTTACCTCTCATATATTTCTTATTTCCTGACAACCTCTAGGAAATTTACAGGGCGTTAACATAGTGGCGATTCCACTGGGGAAAGAACTGAACAAATTTTTTAAACCTCACGTCCTTTTTTTTTTCCCTAGAAGAAAAGCTTGCTTCTAAAATATTGCAAACCTGAGAAAGAAGTAATGTTTAGAGGTTGTTAAAAACCTGTACATATTATTTTCAGATTCGTAAAACTAAAAAGTATATATATATAAATTAAAAAGAAATCTGGCTCCCAAAAGAGTTTATACCCGATCTCATCCTGACCCAGAACCTGCAATAGCAACAGATAATCCAGAACAATTGCTCAGGAAAAAGACCATTGCTGAAGGTTCAGTAAGACATAATCCCCTTCAGAAGTCCCCTTTTCTTCCAGAGGAGATTGTGGCCATCCAGGATCTTGACTTTGACATCTTTTTCGAACAAATCCTGTTCAGAACAAAATCTGACAACTTTGTGGCTGAAACCGTCCTAGACCCAACCGTTTTGCAACCCCAGACTCTTGAAGTTCTATCTCCCACTGCTAAACCTCAAACCACTAACTCTATGCCAGCTAGCCCCTCCTCATCCTCATCTTCTGTCACCACTCCATCTATCATCCCGGTTATTGTCCTGCGCCCTCCACCTATCATGGCAGCCAGATATGCTCCCTTGGTGTTGGCCACACCCCTCCATGCTATGCCCCAAGACTATCAAACGAGACTTCCACAGTTCGATGGAACAGGACCCTTGAGCGCTCAACAACACGTTGATAAAATGAATGATTATTTTGACCTACAGGAAGTAGATGAGGTGGACATTCAAATGAGATTATTTGCCCAGAGTTTGACGGGTGACATTAAGAAATGGTATAAAGGTTTACGCGCAACCTCAATCCTTGACCTTACTGTGTTCCAAAGGAGTTTTCTAGACAGATGGGAGGTAAAGAAAAACCCTCTCCAAATATTGTCAGAATACGAAAATATCAGAAGAAATCAAGGCGAGAAAGTACAAGATGAATGCACCCGTTTCAATAACCTGTACAATGCAATTCCAGCCGATATCAAGCCTCCAAAAGGTTTAGCATTGATAAAATTCCCTGATGGTTTTGACACCGATATGTCATATCAATTAAGGGAAAGAAACTCCACCACTCTGGAGGACATGCAGAAAAGTGAAATAAGTGTGGAGGCCAACCTGTTAGCAAAAAGGGAAAGACAGAGGACAGAGAGGAGAGTCGCAATCAAAGAGGAACCTTCCACATCAACTTCTGATTCCAAATTGGATTCCTTGGCCAGAGTAATGGAAAGAATGATGGAGAGACTCACTGTATCTGAAAGAAACCCTCCTAGAGAGAACCCACCAGCTCCTCAAATTCGAAATACTAACTTCAGAAGAAACCCTCCTCAAATCAGGCAGAGAGATCCTAGGGATCAAATGGGAACAGAGAGGTCCTGATCAACAGATCAGACCTCCCCTACAAGAAAATTATGCCGATGAAGGAGAGGAAGTAATTGAAGAACTAGAGGATACTCACATAAACCTCATGGGAATTGGCGATAACAAAGCTATTTTCCTTACCCAGGAAGAGCAAGAAATTTTTCTTCTCAATCAAACAAAGGTAAGTGAAGACGCTGAAGACGCCGAACAACATGCATTTGAAAATGCTATTTTGGAGGTACACCGGCAGTACAATCTGCAAAGTAAAAAGACAGACGAAATTTCTCCAAAAAAGGTGACCGAAATAAAGAAGACAGTCGAAACCCAAAAAGCCCTTGAGCCTTCTGTCGAGAAGAAACCTGAGAAGGGTAACGCTGAAGTCCCATAAAAAAGAAACCTTACTATTCTGAAAAGATCATCGCAGTCTGAGGTTTCGTCAATTAATCCGCTAGATACTTCTGGCCAGAAGATCGTGGTGGACAAATCAGAATTGCTGAGCCAAAGTAGAGCACCCGCACCTTTCAACCTCGAAGGGGAATTATCCAAAGTAAAAATTCCCATTCCCCTTTTCGAGTTGTTGAGAAAAGACACTTACTGTTCACAGGTGATTAAAGCTCTGACTATTGAACCTAATATAGGTACAAAAGCCTTAACTGTTGGATCAACAAATCATTCAGATACTGTGAACCTTACAGATGATCAACCTAAACTCTTGTTCGGTCCTGAAGTGGATGGTCAGACTGACAATGGTGCTGTTGCTCCTTTTTACATCAGCCTTAATATACACGACCTGATTTTGCATAATGCTATGCTAGATTCAGGTACTTCCCATAATCTGATGCCTAAAGCAGTGATGGAAAAACTGGGACTTGAAGTTACCAGGCCTTACAAGGACTTGCACTCTTTTGACTCCAGTAAAGTTAGATGTATTGGTTTAATCAAAGATCTGTGTATTACCCTGGTTCAGATTCCTGTGAAGAGCATGGTCATGGATGTTGTGGTTGCAGACATTCCCCCAAAGTATGGTATGTTGTTGTCCCAGCCTTGGGGGGCCAAGTTGAAAGGTACTTTGCAGTTGGATATGTCGTATGCCACTGTCCCAGTTTCTGGTCAACAGAGAAGACTATACAGAGAAACACTAATGAAGTACATGGTTAGCAACCAAGAAAAACCACATAACTATCCTCTGTACTATGCACATTTTGACCTGGACTCCTTCATCCTATACAATGATGGTGATGTGGGAGAACAAACCAATCCGCTGGAAGAAGATACATTTGGTCCGGACGAAGGCCAAGAAGTCGTTGAGGCAGAAAGACAGAAAAATGTGATAACTGAAGAATTGCCAGCTGATTTCTGGAGCATGGACTTTGATGGAGCTGTGAGCAAAGAAGGAGCTGGAGCAAGAGTTTGGTTGCACAATCACAGATCCAGGTATTCGGAAAACCATTCTTACAAATTAAATTTTCAATGCACTAACAATATTGCCGAGTATGAAGCCTTGATGCTCGGTCTGAAACTTCTAAAGAAGGTTGGTGCCAAACAAATTATGGTTAGAGGTGATTTTGAATTAATAATCAAGCAAATTAAAGGTGAGTATGCAACAAAACACCCTCATCTTAGAGCTTATGGGAATGCTATTCTCGATGCCCTTAGATGTTTCAGTGAAGTTGATTTGCAGGCGATGCCTAGGGGACAGAATATTTTGGCAGACGGGTTAGCTACGTCAGCAGCCACATGCAAGATTCATTTTCGTTCCACTCGCCCATACATGGTAGAGGTGAAGTGTAGACCGACTATTCCCGACAACATCAGATACTGGCAGGTATTTGGTAACGATGATCAAATTGAAGACTTTCTGCAATGTAAAAATGATTTCGAGTGTACAAACATAGACTTAGAAAATGAAGATGAAAATGTAAAAAGATCTGATTTTGAAAATGATAGTGTAAATAAGATAGATTCAGGAGAGTTAGGTGACGATGAGATGGAAGCTGATGTTTTGCATTTGAGAAGTAATGTTTTACCTAGGGGTTTAGTTCCTTTAGAGGACTTATTTGATTTTAATGATGTAGCTAAAAAACTAAAAATTGAAGCCAATGGTCAAGAAGTAGAAGATTATAATATAGGAACAGAAGAGAAACCCAAGATAGTGAAACTTTCCCAATCATTACCCCCTGAGCAGAAACTCAAATATATTGAGCTTTTCAAAGAATATTCAGACATATTTGCTTGGGGTTATGAGGACTTGAAAGCTTATGACACTAGCATCATACAACATAGAATTCCAATAAAAGAAGACCAAAAACCTTTCAGACAGAAACTTAGGAGAATCAATCCCAAGTTACTTCCTCTGATAGAAAAAGAAATAAAAAAAATGTACGATACTAAAATCATAGTCCCGTTACGGTTTTCCAAATTGGTTTCAAATTTGGTCCCAACACGAAAGAAATCTGGAGAAATCAGGCTCTGCATCAATTTCTGAAATATGAATAAGGTCTCTCTGAAGGACAATTACCCATTGCCAAAAATGGATCACATATTACAAAGGGTAGTTGGATCCAGTTTGATCTCTTTATTGGATGGGTTTTTGGGCTATAATCAGGTACTCGTTCACCCAGATGACCAAGACAAAACCGCTTTCACAACACCATGGGGTACTTTCATGTATGTGAAAATGCATTTCGGGTTGATGAACGCCGGGGCCACATTCCAGAGGGCGATGGATATCACTTTTGTGGAAGAACTCGGTAAATTTATTGTCATTTATCTGGATGACGTAACTGTGTTTTCCCAATCTGATGACGAGCACTTACGACATCTCAGACGAGTGTTTGAGAAATGCAGGAAATTTGGGATTTCTTTGAATCCTAAGAAGAGCCTTTTCGGATTAGAGGAAGGTAAACTGCTAGGGCACATAATATCCAAAGACTGAATTAAAATAGATCCCAGCAGAATCGAGGCCATTCAGAAATTAGAACATCCAAGAAACATCAAAGAGTTACAGTCTTTCATCGGAAAAATAAACTTTCTGCAGAGATTCATACCCAACCTGGCTGAGCTTCTCAGAAACATCACAAACATGTTAAAAAAGGACACAAAAATAAAATGGGACACCGATTCTAGGCAGTCTTTTGAACAAGTCAAACGCGCACTCACACAGGCTCCAGTCTTGATCAATCCCGATTTCACCAAAGATTTCTATATTTTTTCTTTCACCTCTGAACATACCATTGCAGTAGTATTACTACAGAAAAACAACGAAGGGTATGAACAACCCATAGCCTTTTTCAGTAAATCTTTAAGAGATGCTGCTTTGAATTATAAAATAATGGAGAAACAAGCTTTTTCCTTGGTAAAATCTATAAAAGATTTTAGGGTTTACATTCTCCATTCCCACACCATTGCATATGTTCCGAATGCGGTAGTAAAAGACATTTTAACCTAGGACAATCCATATGGATGAAGAGGAAAATGGATTGCTATCATTCTGGAGTATGACATAGAGATTAAGCCTATGAAACTGATTAAAGGTCAAGGTCTAGCAAAATTAATGGCTGAATCAAATTTCCATGCTCTTGACATTAATTTCTTAGCTGCAACAGATGAACAGGGTGAGCAGGCGACTCCAAGCGTGAGAGAGGTATTCCTTAACTCTCCATGGTACGCAGACCTAATATTTGTTTTGCATAATTTACAAGCTCCCCCTGGTCTGACTAAGACTAAAGCTAGGTTTTTGAAACTAAAAGAATTAAAATTTTGTATTCTAGAAGGCAATCTGTATTGGAAAGATCCTGGAGGTATTTTTTTAAATTGTCTATTGAAGGATGAAGCTGACAAAGTACTACAGGAGTTTCATGCAGGAGACTGTGGCGGTCATTTAAACTGGAAGGTCACAGCCAACAAAATCCTCAGAGCTGGATTCTATTGGCCTACTCTATTCGCCGATGTGCATCAAAAAGTGACTTCGTGTCATCAATGTCAGCTGTTTGAAGGCAAAAGGAAACTTCTTCCTCTACCCCTGAAACCGATCTTCGTTGAAGCCCCTTTCCAACAATGGGGATTAGACTTCATCGAAGAAATACATCCTCCTTCTTCAGGCCAGCACAGGTGGATTCTTACTGCCACGGATTATTTTACAAAATGGATCGAAGCAGTACCAAGTAGGCAAGCCACAGATTCTGTCATTATTAAATTTCTTGAAAATAATATCTTGTCCCACTTTGGATGTCCTAGAAAGATTATAACTGACAATGCAGCTACTTTTCGATCGAAAAAACTCATAGATTTATGCAACCAATACCATATTGGTTTGGGACATTCCACAACTTACTACCCTCAGGGAAATGGGCTGGCAGAATCATCAAATAAAACTCTGGTAAACATCATCAAGAAAAATTTGCAGGAAAACAAGAAGTCGTGGCATAACAAGTTGGTTTTCGCATTATTGGCCGACAGACTGACCACCAAAAGGTCAATCGGTATGTCACCATATCAGCTGGTCTATGGCACAAAAGTTGTTTTTCCCACTTCCTTAGGAGTCCTTGTCATGAAATTGCGCCAAGACATGCAAGCTGAGCCAAACGAATCCCAAAGGAGGATCAACCTGATGATCCATTTGCAACAATCTAGGGAAGAAGTATACAACAAGACACAGGTAGTCCAAGAAAGCATTAAGAAGATTTTTGATAAAAGAACCAAGGAAGAATATTTTGAGATAGGAGATTTGGTGTTGAGATGGGATTCCCGAAATGAAGACAAGGGAAAGCATGGTTCATTCGATATTCTGTGAAAGGGACCATACATGATTCAAGCGTTTAGAGGAAATAACACTTTCTTGCTAAACAACAGTGATGGGATAGATCTGCCAGGAGGACCTGTGAATGGCAGAATGCTGAAGCATTATGTACCACCTCAGTAGAGACCTGAAGTCACACTTTCCCTTGTACAAACCATTTTTATTTTTGCTTGCAATTTTCTGAGTGAAAAACTTTGGTCAGTTGGTTGAAGCCCGAAGAGAAGGCCCTAAGCCTCTGACCACTGTTTTCCTTTTTTTTTTTCTAATAAAACCAACCAAGCAACGAGGGAGACCAGAGAGGAAGTTTCAGAACATCAGGAATCATGATTCTTGGCATTTCGCAAGGAGAGTACCATCCCCAGGTGGAGCCACTGTTATCACCCTATAATTTATAGGATCAACTGGTGATTGGAATATTATCTCTCTAGTGTTTTTGTTTGTCAAATGATTTTTCATTCTGCAAATAATTTGAAAAGAAAAAGAAAAAAAGAAAAGAAAGAAAAAGAAAGAAAAATAAAATGAAAAAGAAAAGAAAAAAGAAAAAGAAAGAAAAAGAAAATGAAAAAGAAAAGAAAAAAGAAAAAAAGAAAAAGAAAAGAGGGCATAAAAGAATTTCAATGAGAGCCCCATGCAATAACGGTGACTTGGTCCATACCTTTCAAGAATGGCCAAGTTCTTTTAAATTGATGTTGATAAGAATAGTGAATAAGCTTGGCTAAACTGTTTAATCTTAGCCAAAAGATCTAGGTTAGTTAGTGAATAAATCTAGCCAGACTGTCTCATCTTGGTCAGATAGCCCTAGGGTAGAATAAGTTCTTAACCCAACAGTTTAATCTGGGTTAATTGTCATAGGAATTTAAGTTAGAACATAGGCTAGTTTTCTTTACTTCGATAAAACCATCTTGATGATCAATGTTTCACCATGTTTTGGATGCTTGAAAAATTGTTTGCCTAACCCCTTGGTGATGTAAAATGTAAAAGCTTGAGAAAAATCCATGAAATGCACTTATCCTAAATTCTCTGGGCGCACACACTTTCCGCGCCCACATTTATGCACCGCTCAAGTATCAACGGTCCAGATGATTGCGTTCAGATCTACGGTAGACAAATATTTCCGGACCCCCCCCGACCATTCTGCCTTTAACGGAAGGGGGGGGGGGTCCGGAATCGCTAATAATGCATGAGCGCATCTGGACGACCTAGGTTTCGACGATCATATCTATGGTTCGCATTGGA
>JZKD02S2220410.1:116727-129399 GCA_000966675.3 Picea glauca | reverse complement strand
GACATATCACATCATCCACCTTTCCAAAAGAGTCACATCGCATAAACTCCGTTAGTCCTTCCCCCTCATTCACTCAAATGTGATAACCAGAGCTCAATCAAGTTGGAAAATAATCCAGTTTACCATTCAAGGACAAAGCATGTTGATACTCAGTTTCATTTTGTTCGAGAAAATATGCAGTCTAATGACATTGCTTTAATGTATTGTAATACTAGTGAAAATGATGCTGATATTTTCACTAAGCCTCTTGGGAAGAAAAAATTTGAACTATTTAGGGAGAGGTTAGGTGTGGCTGCCAATCCTTTCTCCATTAAAGGGGATACTTAGAAATAATGGAGATTAGTTACGATTTAATAATGGTTCCAACCCTCTAAACTGAATATAATCGTATATAATGTACTCCTAATTGATTTAATAAATGCGCATTGTGTCTTTGCTTTGATGGCCTCTAGGTGTTGCCTCGCCTGAGAGAAGCCGGTTCCATTTCATTCCTTCTATTTTCAAGTTTGTATCTATATGGAGTTTGTACCTCCGGTTGTGGAACTCAATCGCAACATTTTAAGCAATAGTTTCCAGAATTAATTTTCAATATAAGATTACTTAGATCTTGGTTAAATCACCATTTTTTGTTGTTTAAATTACATTTTTGAATTCATAAATGGATTCAAATCTCTAAAAAACCCTTTAGGAACTCAAATTATCCAGACTCAATCACTCAAATCAGAAGTTCCAACAATTTTTTGCTAGATTTTAGTAAAAATTGATCGGAAAAATATGCCCATAAAAACTCCAAAAAATCGAAAGTTATATGTGTGTGTGTGTGTGTGCAGAATGACAATGGAGAATGCCTCCAAACATCACCACATACACAGATCTAAAAAATGTCAGGGAATAATATTAAAAAAAACATTGAAAATAATTTTTACTAAAGATTTTTTCTTATAATATTAATTGTGAGATAATGTTTTGTGAGAAGCTAATAAAACCTCAAACTTTATATACAAAGAAAATATTATAAATTTAACTAATAAATAAAAAAAAATTTATCAATAACTCCTTATATCAAACTTCACAATAATAAAACTTGAAACTTTGTGTATAACAAAAATAATTATAAATTTAATTAATAATTAAAAATACATTTATTAATAACACCATATATAGAAACTTTGTGTATAACAAAAAAAAATATAAATTTAATTAATAATTAAAAATAAATTTATTAATAACTTCATATATCGAACTTCAGAAATGATTACTAAATGAAAAGAATATAATCACTTAGCACCACTTTGATTGCTATGAAAAACCAATTCTTCTACACAACACCATATTGTCTTTCTTGTTGGTAAGTCTCTTTCTCCTCTTGTGGGTTAAAAATCGACACTGGTGTTGTTTCTTTCTTCACCCATTGTTTTGTTGGTCTTGTTCTGTCTATTGCGTCCATTCCTGTGTTGGCATAGGGGCAGACTCAAGGTTGAATGCTTCAAAACGCACCAAAAAAACCCTAACTACCAGCCCTTTCGGCAACACCTGCGAAGCAGGCGAAGTCTCACCCGAGGTAGAGGCAGGGGGGGTTACAGGACTCAAGTGTCTGTAACCAAGATGGGACACAGGTATGTGATTAAAATTACTTCACAAAGTACTTAAGAACAACATGCGTTAGTTATCATCTTTTATTCACATTGCAGAGCAAACCCTAAGGATAGATCATCACAGTAACCATGACAAAATGCACATCACACTTAGCATCATAAGTTAGATCTAGCACATTGAACACAACTAAAGAAATAAGCATTCATGGATCTATCTATCATATATTACATTCAATGCACTAAGCAGATTCACAATATATTATAGCACAAAGAAAACCATCAACACGGGATATACATGGTTCACCCTAGTGTGGGGCTACATCCACCAATGAATTCTTCTTCTTTATTAGTCTTCAATCTCTTACATTCATCTTCTACTGTGCACTAAGCCATACAACCAAGCTTCGCACCGAACAGGTGATCTATGCACTAAGTGCCAGATCCACCTTCCCAAAATCAGGTCAAGGCATAGAGCCTTACATACATGTTCTGTTGCACAAAGCAACTCAGAACTACTTGCCTCTTGCACTTAGCCAATTACATCCTCATCACATCCCACACACTTACTAGATTACATTCTTTTCTTATTTATACTTTTACATTTACAAAAAGGCCTAATCAAGGGTAAACATATGGGCCGACATTCCATATCCTGTTACAAAACCCTAAGAACCCCATGCTGGGTCCACAAAGCCCACAAAACAAGTGAGATCCGTGATCTCAGCTCCACCTGGGCACTCCTTCCTCGATCACTACATCAAAGTCCAAAAAGTGGTAGGACCTGACCAATGTTTCCTCAAAACTTGGTCGAGGGCCAACAGGCCCCCAACACTCACCCGTGACTCGTCCCGAGTTACTCAGATCTGGTCAGTGCTACTTCAAAGGCCTCGAGCTTAGCTCGAGCTACCTCGACTTGTTGCTTCGCTTGAGCTTCATGCTCAATGAGCTCCTGGATCATTTTCTCTGTAATAATCCCTTACAGGTGCTATTCCACTGTCACAACTACTTGGTCCAGTTGTGAACCTTGTCCTTCTATCTCTTCAAACACTACACAAGCTTCCTTCTGCACCGATTGTAGCCTCTGTGTAACTTCCATTACTTTTCCCTGGACGGAAGTAATCTATTGTTAGGCTGTGCGCTGTTCTTGTGATCTCTTCATTCTCTCGACTATAGTGAGTGACTTCATCTGCGCTTGAACTGTCAGTGCTTACTGCTGCACCTCCTGTCGATGCGCTTCTAAATTCCTAAGTACTGGATCTTTCGTGAGGCGTTCGTAAGTTTGTGCACTTCTGTCGCGCAGTTGCTTGCATTCTAAGGCGAGGGCTCTAATACTTTCGACTGCGCTCTTACCAGCTTCCTCCCTCTGGTCACGCACTTCCTACAGAGTGCTTGGTACTGCTTGGATCTCCAACTCCGTTACCCTTGCTTGAAGCTATTGGATGGCCTCAGCGAGATTCATCAACTGAACCTCGACTGCTTCATGTTCCTCTTGTGCCAAGCCGAGCACAGAGAGAAGTGCTCTTCCCACCACTTTTTTGACTGTGGTCTGTTCTGCGAGTAGCTGGTCCTTTTCCCTCTATATATTCACTTTGTCCTCCTTAAGCATCACCCAAAACTCATCCTTCTCATTTTTATAAGTGGTCATAGAGTACCGCGCAACTCGTAGTTTCTCCAAGATATCCTCTTTTTCTTTCTTCAGGGTTTCTGTAGCCTTTTCCTTTTCTTCTTGGACTCACTGAAGTCGAGCCTCTGTTGCATATGCAAGTCTTCAAAGTTGGGTTGGATCATCCCCCAACTCTACAACCTGTGACGAAGAGGGCGCAATAGGGACTGCGCGAACCGAGCGAATAGCTTCTTGTACTTCATTGAGTTCCTTTTCTATCCTGCCATATAGTTCATCCTGCTTCGCTCCATATATCTACAGGAGATCCTCAGACGCATCCTCCATCGCTCCACGGACTAGACTGATATCTTCCTCAGTGAGTGTAGCCTCTAGTTGGGGCTTACTGGCGCGGGTCTTCTTTCTTACTGAGGGTTTCTGCAGAGAACCCTTCCTCTTCTTTGGTGTCTCTGTCTTGGTAGGGGGATCCTTCGACAATGTAGCTTCGCCTTCTCCTTGTTTTTCTCCTTCTTCCCCTCCTCCTTCTTGATTGACTTCGTCTCCTCCTCCTCCTGTAGGTGAGCCAGATCCATTTTCCTCTGAGGTGTTGTCCTCCTCATTAGTCTCTATGTCTTGGAATTCCTCCTTTTTCTTCTTCTTCTTCACGCTGGTGTGTCTGACATGCTTGACCCGGGTGACCAAGGGGCTTCCTATAATGTCAGGGTCAGAGAGTTTTGCATCTACAATGGGTACAAGGAACTCCGTTGGCCATTCCTTGGTGATCTGTTCCATATCTTCATCGATCAACTTGTAATAGGACTATAATTTTTCTTTTCTCTCATCCCTGTGCGCAATAATATATATGAAATGTCGATCTGCGTGAAACTTAGTGATCAGTCTGTACTGGTGCAAGGTGCGCAGTGTCATCCACGGGAACGACTCAATGACAACCTTCAGTTGTTGATAGTAGGTGTGGAACACTACGTTCGACTACCATTTCTTCGACATATCTTTCATATACCATAAGGTTGAGAACCCCACGGCCAACGGCTCCGACGGTTCAATCTCCAGGAAGGTAGTTGCTTCTGGCATTTGCCAAGCGACAAATGCAATTAGCACTAGTAGCCAGCTGAAGTGGAACTTGTATCCCTGATCCTGTGCTTCGCGACAGTATTTCTCAAGATCATTGACGAGGTAACTTGCCCAGTTCATCTGCATCCCCTCCACGCATTTCCTACAAGGTCCACCATGAACCCGGTGACCTACGTGGGGAGGTTCTTTCTTACAAGCTTGCCAGCTATAAGTTGGCAAGCAAGGTGCATTGCACCATCCTGGATAGAGGCTACCTTGTAGCCTCTCTTTCCCTTCTCAAATTCGTCGTATGCCTCCTTGATGTGCTGTGCCAGGGAGCGATTCGAGGCCTTCCTTGGGTAGAACTACTGAGGGTTAGGTCCCTACATGCTCAGTCCTGTGATCAAGTGGATCAACGCCGGATCCACAGTAATCCGCCTATAGAGCCACAAGTATCCTCCATGATAACACGAAAAGAGGAGTTTAATGCAAGCGTTAACCTCCTGATGTCGGCCAAAGTGAGGAATCTTCATGACATTCAATATCATGGACTGTGCCAACTCCTTAAACCATGGCTGGGAGACTATGTGAGGCTTCTTCCTAGTTGTCTTCATCAGGTATCTGTGAGGCGCGAGCATGGCATAGGTATTTCTGTATCTGAGGTTAAAGCTGATGTTCTTTAGAGATGGGATCTCTCCCAACTGGCTTCCTTCTATGCATATCCCATTCGCGATGTACGGGGTGATCAAAATGTACTCAAAGTCCCATGGGATGTTGTCGTGGTTAATCGTGCCAGCCAAAGGCGGGATATAATCTAGTAAGATCAATGGGATTTGCTTCACATTAGCCAGATTGTCGCGATACTTAGTTCGCTTTTCAGTCGTGGGGTTAGTACGGACTAAACATCGTCTAGTTGAAGGAGAATCCTGCAGTCTCCTGGTCGATGACACCTATATTCCTTCAGACATAGCTTTATCAGCCATAAACTTCTCAAGGACCTCTTCGATGGACTACTCTAGCTCAGTCTATTCACCTGACATTCTCTCTTTTAAATGGACAGGTTGGGGTAGGCGAACAAACAGATGGAGTCAACAATGAATGGCGAGGTCTAGGTTTTGAAATCATATTTCGACACAAAATTAGTTCTCAGATAATCACGAGAGGCAAAAAGTGGTCCCAACGTAGCGTCAGATAGGTTAAGTAAGCGAGCATCGTAACAGATTCTTCCAACGAGTAGGAATGCTTCCATTAATGAGAATTTGTCCGTTATGGCGCAGTCTCAACATCCCAAACGCGGTCTCTTCACCCATAAATGTGTTTCCTAGCTGTTCCAGAGTGTCATTCTAATGGTCGGGGTGCCTCCAACAATCATATAGCTTCGCCGAGGCGAAGTCCCATTTTGTGTGGTTCTGCTGTTCCAGTGAGGTTCAACTTCTGCAAAGCTACCTCCTACAAATTCTTCCATTTATTCTCTATAACTTCCTGTAGATTTTCTAACTTGGCTTTCTTCTTACTGAGCTTCCTTGCCTTCTTTCCTATAATCTGAGTGTCTCTAACTGTTTCTGGATTCCTCTTTCCATTCTTATTCTTAGTTTCTTCTATCGTAGTGACTTCGCACTGCTGATGTGTTTTCAATGGGTTCAAAGTTAATATCCCTTCCCTTACTACTTCCTGGGTAGATATACTTTCTTCTTGCAAGGATAGGTCCTTCAAACCTTCTTGCATTCTTTCAACTTTGACAATTAATTCTCTTTCCTTCTGTTGTTTCGACTCAACTTCTCGTCCTTCTATCAATTGATCTATTTTTCTAGCTATGAAATCCTTTAGTTCTTTCTTTTTCTTTTCTGTAGCTTCTTCCTCTACTTTCCTTCTGATCTGATCCTTCTTGATCCAAGTCTTTCCTAACAAAAGTCGGAATGGGGCGTTGTTCTCAACAAACCTAATAACTTCAAATTCCTCTTATGTCGATGTTCCATGGATGATAACATGTACATTAGTAAATATTCCACATAGGGTTATCATATTTCCTTTAAACAAGCCTATCCTTCCCAGTGAAGGTACCACAATAGGCTTTCCTAAAATTTCCCAAGTGATTTCTAGAATAATATTTACCTGCGTTTCCTCATCCAAAACACAGTCTATGTCAAAGTCTCCTATTCTTGTATCTATGCGCTATTTTTCTTTCATGATCTCTGGTAAAATGACATCTTTGTGATCATCCGTTACTTCTTTCAACTGTTCTAATGGAGTTTGAGCTTCCTCTGATCCTTTCTCTAACATTCTCTTATTCTCTTGACTCATGTTCATTTGTTCTACTTTAGCAATCATTCTTGGACAATCCTCAACTTCATGACCAATAATTTTACAACAAAGAAAAATAAGACATGCACGAGGGCATTCCTTAGCAAGATGTCCCGGTCTTCTGCAGTTATAACATAGGGTTAATCCTCTCTTCCTCTTGTATGTTCCCCAACTTCTTCTGTACCATGCACTAGGATCACAGTGCTGGGCCTGCAATTTGCAAATATTCTTTCTAGGTTCCTGCATCCAGTTATTAGTCCAGAGATTCTTTCTATGCATAGGAATAACATATCTTTTTGTATTTCTATTAAATTTATCTAGATCAACTCTTTCTTCTAACCGTACCCTAGCTTTCAGAATAGGACAAAATCTATCAAACATACCTAGATTCATGCTTCCGAAACAAAAATTTCCACTTACCTTACTCTATCAAAGCACAAAGATTTACCTCTTTCAATATCTTACCTCTTTTCTTTAGATCAAATTTCTTTCTTAGCACAAAGCTTCACAAGTCAAGTAGAGTACTACACTCTACAACAACAGATCTATGCACAAAGCTTCTCTTTTCTTTACTCCAGTTCCCAACAATCACAGTTTCAGGTCTCGACAATAGAACCATTTGTTGGCACAGGGGCATACCCAGGGTTCAACGCTTCAACAACGCACCAAAAAAAACCTAACTACTGGCCCTTTTGGCAACACCTGCAAATGAGGAGAAGTCTCACTCGAGGTAGAGGCAGGGGGGGTTACAGGACTCAAGTGTCTGTAACCAAGCTGGGACATAGATCCGTGATTACAATTACTTCACAGAGCACTTAAGAACAACATGCGTTAGTTATCATATTTTATTCACATTGCAGAGCAAACCCTAAGGATAGATCAATGCAATAACCATGAAAAAATACACATCACACTTAGCATCATAAGTTAGATATAGCACATTCAACACAACTAAATCACTAATCATTCATGGATCTATCTATCATATATAACATTCAATGCACTAAGTAGATTCACAGTATAAACATTATAGCACAAAGAAAACCATCAACACAGGATATACGTGGTTCACTCCAGTGTGGGGCTACGTCCACCAACAAATTCTTCTTCTTTATTAGTCTTCAATATATTGCATTCTTCTTCTCCTGTGCACTAAGCCACAGAGCCAAGCTTCGCACCATATAGGTGATCTGCGCACTAAGCGCCAGATCCACCTTCCCAAAATCAGGTCAAGGCACAGAGCCAACTTCTCTATCAAGCACAAAGCCTTACATACATGTTCTGTTGCACAAAAAAACTCAGAACTACTTGCCTCTTGCACTTAGACAATTGCATCCCCATCACATCCCACACACTTACTACAATACATTCTTTTCTTAATTATACTTTTACATTTACAAAAAGGCCTAATCATGGGTAAACACATGGGTCGACATCCCATATCCCGTTACAAAACCCTAAGAACCCCATGCTGGGTCCACATAGCCCACAAAACAAGTGAGATCTGTGATATCATCTCCGCCTGGGCGCTCCTTCCTCGATCACTACGTCGAAGTCCAAAAAGTGGTCAAACCTGACCAATGTTTCCTCAAAACTTGGTCGAGGGCCAACATCCTATTTTGGCGCCTCCGCACATAACAATAACTACTTTTGCAGTTTCTTCCCATATTTTAACTAAGATCTTTTGCACATTGCGATTCTAGTTTTGGTTCTTATTTCCTCTCGCCTGCCATTTTGTTATTAACTGTGCGCAAATTTTGGCAGTCTTGCACTAAATTCCCAGGTTGATTACAATTGTAACATATAATGGGATCTCTTCCCACTCTGCCAAAGTTATTTCTTCCTTGGCCTCGGTCGAATCCTCCATGTTTCCCTTGGTTAAACCCCCCAGAGTTATTATATTGGCCTCTTGCTTCTTTCACTATGTTTTCCTCTTGGATCTGATACATATCCGTTGTGTGTTCTCTCATTATGTCGAATGCATGACAATCCTTGCATTCATGCCCTAACGATTTATAAAAGCTACAGAATAAGCTTCTGCGAGTGCTCTAGTATTTATAAAACAAAGGGAAATCCGATGGCTTATGTCCCCACTTCTTCCATATCTCGCAATACTCCCCTCCTGGTAGTGGATTCGACGCTCCACTTGTGAGGTATTGCACGAATGCTAGGCATTTGTCTTTATGGTGACCTTCATTTCTACATTTTGTACACCATAATTCCTCTCGTTTGTCTTTACCTTTTGTTAATTTAGCAAATTGAATGGTTAGTGCTGCTAATTGATTCTAGATCTACGCCATTCCAACGTTATCTCCCATTGGGGATGCTTCTAGCTTCATTGCTATTTCCAATGCTTCAGACTGTGATGTAACCTTCAACTGGATTAAAGGACTTCTTATGTGAGGTAGTAGACTAACGATGAACCACTTCCTGTGCTGCTTATCTAGGATTTGGAAAGTTAATCTTCCCATCATGTCCTTGAACCTCTGGTCAAACTCACACACTGATTCGATCTGCACCTATTTGATCTCTTTTATCTCTATTATGTATTGGGATTCTGATTTGGGTTTTTTAAACTCCTTTAGCAGTGCATGGGTAATATCTGCTAGTGTTCTCGGTTGCCCCGATGCAGTGGTACTCTGTATTTTCATGTACCAGACCAGTGCGCAGCCTCTGAAAGTTGTCGCTAACTACATAATTTTGGCCCCTTCGTCTTGGACGTTCTTCGTCGCCCATATGGTTTCACACACAAATAAGTGCTACTCGGGATCTTCAGATCTGATTCCCTTAAAGGTGGGTAATCTCAGGGTGTTTTCTAACCCCGCTATGGTGTGATAATTAGTGCTTCCTCTGGGTAAGGTTGGCTAATTCTTCTTACCTGGACTGCTACTCTGACTCTGGTTCTATCCCGGACTACTGCGAAAATTTTTGTTGCTCGGGTCTTGATCTCTTCTGCACACTATGAGTGCCTTGGATAAGTCTTAAAAGGTAGTGTCATATTCTGGCATTGCACACAAAGTGATGGTTTCGAACCAAACTTTTGCTCGACCTGGACTCTTCGGCTCCTCTATTACTAGACTGACCATGATTTCTTCCTCTTCCTCTATTTGTTGTACTTTGGTAATTCGAATATCTGCGCATAGTTCTGGGTACGCACTACATTGTTCTCTCTCTTTAGCCGCAGTCCTAACCTCCTTGTACCACTTCCCACTGCACATTATTCCAAATTCTTCCTCTTTTTCTATTTCCTCTTCTCTCTCTTGCATTATTCGATCAAACTGAACTCCTCTGTGTGTGTAGATTTCCTTAGCTATATGAATCCATGGTCATTACTTCTTTATCGCATAACAACATCTCTATCCCCATGTTTAGTGATCTTAGAAACCTCCCACATAGACCTCTAAAATCTATAGCAAATTCGATGACATACCCCTTTCAAGATACTATCTAGCCAATGGTCAACTGCGCATGAAGTTATATTATTCACATATTTGAATTGTGCTACTAGATCAAGAGTCCAATTCTTTGGCAAAACTGGTCTGTGTCTGTTGTTCTTCTCCACAAATCATCTAGCCATTCTTCTAGAATATTTGGGAATTCTTTGAAAAAAACTTCATGAATGTATGAGTAAATGTACTTGTTCAGCCAATGTTTATCCTTTAGCTGTGGATTTATGTTCTCCTTTCGAGCGAATTCATGCTCCTTCTAATCTAACTAGTCGTTGATTTGTTTTCGAGTCAGTCTCCAGAACATCCCCTCCCTCACGTTTAGATTCCGGGTCCTGACAACAAAACCATTTGTTGGCACCCATGCATGGGTAGATTAAAGATCCAGGGTTCAAGGTTATGAGTGCAATAAAACCTGAGGTTATCGACCCTTTTAGCAACACTTGCGAGTAGGTGAAGTCTCACCCGAGGCATCTCTATAGGGGCTACAGGAACCATGATTCTATGGTGGTGAGGGAAATGCACTCAATTACGACTCCAGGAGATGCTAACGCAATAATTTCTGTGGACAGAGTGTTCTTTAATTACTCCTAAGAGTACACAGTGAGACTTTTAAGGTGAGATACATATTATTATCCATAGTTCTACACTATTCCAGCTAAGATCTACCAATAAATACACAATTACTACAATATTCATCCAATCAGTCGCTACATTAACATAATACACAGTAAACTACACAATTCACAACACGTGAACATAGATATAACAAGTTTCACCCAACTCCGGGCTAGGTCCACAATTTGTTTGTCTTCTTTATTAGCTCTGGGAATTTATGCGCAATGTGCTACAATGGATGTCACAGACATTACAACCTCCTATCCGATTACAATTCCTCATTGAGGCTCGAATCTTGACTTCAAGTTCTTCTACAGGTTCTTGAATTCTAGAGCTCTGTTTCTTGATTCTTCAGTCTTTCTCTGTTTTGTTTCCTTATATATCTTACTCTTCGGTCTCTCAGACTCTGTTTCTTGATTCTTGATATCCCTTTTGGTCGCGTCCTTTGGTATGCTCATTGAAGGTTGGATCCAGGATGCTGAAAACTCATTCTAGGTTGGATCCAACTCCTGCTCTGCTAGTTTTCCTGGATTTTATGGAATCTTGTTCCCTCTCGTTCCCTATTTTCTCCTCTCTTCTCTCTTCTTCTTGATCCTATGTTTTGCGTGCCCTCACTTCTGTGTTTTCTTCCTCTGATCTCTCTTTCCTAACTGCTTTTCCAAATTTTGCTCATGTGGTGATCTAAGTGTGTACATTTGTTGCACATCTAGATATTAATTTTTGGCAATAGAAATACCAGAGAAACAAAGATTTCAAATGCGTTGTATTCGTTATTTTTTAAAGATAAATTAATAGATAGTGTATAAAGATTCACATTAATTGATTGGATTTATGACACAAATAAGAGGAATTGGAAGCCCAAGGAAAATTATACAGGAATCAAGAATTAACACATCCATTGAAGATTGAATTAACTCAGCCATTCAAAGGTTCTGGTTGTAAATATAGTGGCACAATGAACTTTTATCTATCAATTTTCAATTATTCTATTGTGTTTTTTTTAACATGTTATTGGATTTGTTGTGTGAGAAGGACTCCACATTAAGCTAATTTTGTAATCTAAGCTACTTCTGCAATTTGATTAAGCATAATGAATCAATTACAACATATTTATAGAGATCACATATCTTACTTAGGAGGACAATCTCTTAGCTCTTTTGTTGATTGCATATGTGGGTATAATTTGGTTGTGAGAGAGAAACAACTTTAGAGGACAATATCTTTGCTCTTTTGTGTAATTACATCTGTGGGTATATTTCGGTTGCGAGAGAGAAATAAACAAAGATTCGAGGGTTGAGTGTTTGATCCATGGTCACAATAACTTAGTTATCTCATGCTTATGTTATTTCATATCTCATGCTACCATTCCCTAAAATTTTAACTTTATCCATATGTACGAGGACTTATGTGCTTGTGTATGGATTCCATATGTACGAGGACTTATAATCTTACGTATGGATTCAAACTTCCAGTATTCAATATTTTAATCTTATTACTAAACTTTTAACTTTATCCATAGGTACGATGACTTCTATTACTGTGTATGGATTCCTTATGTGTGAGTACTTTTAATCTTGCATATGGATTCATACTTTGAAAATAAGAAATAAAAAAATCACATCATAAGACTCCATAAACTACCAAAAACATATTCTTTGTTCTCTGTATAAGCATTGTATTTATTGAAAAAGTAGGAATGTAAGCTAAATATTTTTCCTTCTCAATATATATGCTACAATACACATATACAAGAAATATATTCGATGCCATATAGATATACAAAAAAACCGGTGCCAGGATTTTTAAAGGTTTCTTCTGCGGTGGAGAAAAAATATGCACATGATGTAGTAGTTGGGATTAATGGGATGTGGGACATTCACATGTAGGTAATGTTAGCAACAATTGTGGTATCGGGATTTTAAAGGGAGAGAGGGCCGAGACCTTTTGAGTCTCGAAAGACCGATGGGATCCTAGCCATTAATTTTGGCAGGACACGTGTCATACATCAGAAGGAGAGTCGGGATTTCAGCCCATCGGGGGA
>JZKD02S2220410.1:89496-102698 GCA_000966675.3 Picea glauca | reverse complement strand
ACAAGAAACCTTATCCATTAGGTTGGGTATGCAAAGATAAAAGATTACAAGTAACACAACAATGTGATCTAAAGTTTGCAATTACATCTAAGTTTGTAGATGAGGTTGAATTTGACGTAGTCCCACTAGATATCTGTGGAATTGTGTTGGGTAGTCCGTACTTATATGATCGAAAAACAATCTTCTATCAAGAACATAATCAGTATCACTTGTTTAAAGAAGGAATTGAGTACATAGTGCATTCACATTCATTCAAAAATGACAAATCATTGGGCACTACACACCAATTAAAAAGGGTTGTTAATGCAAGTCGGAATTTGACACTTATGTCTATACAATGTAAGAAAGAAAAGAATCCTAAGCATGAAAATGAAGTGTCATTTCACTACAATGCACTTGTTTTGGTTGATAGTGTTTCTATGGTTAAAAGTCAGCATGGTTTGGGTACAATCTCTTTCACATGTTCAATGTTTATATTCATCTTATTACTCATCAGCAGTACGTGGTTGGGTCCGACAATGTTGAATGAAGATGTGATTAATGTACTTAACAATGTCAACGCAGTGTTGATTGTTGTATTACTGAGTCAGATGTACAGGTTCCAGGAGGAATGGATAAGTGATACAGGACAAGTGAGAAAACATGTCCTCACTTATTTTCTGAATGATTTCATGCTTTTGGTGGTCCAAAAGCTTCTTAGTGGGGAGGTATGATCCAGGTGGATCCAAAATCGCTCAAAAATACTCAAATGCAGAAAAGGAGGATCTAGGAATGACCCAGAAGTCTCAGAAGGGTCCCTAGGCTCAGAAAATGCTCAAAAATCAAAGTTCTCAGAATTGGATGCAACCAACGCCATTGCATCCGGCTCGTTCTCCCGATTCCAGCCATATATTTACTTAAACATAACTCGTATGAAGAAGTTATGACACTTTGAAGTTTTTCGAAAACAACAATAAAAAGTCAAACAGTCAACATGCCATATTTATGACATCAGTAGTATGGATGCTGACATTAGCATGACACGTGTCACCTTCTAAAAGCCCAACAGTTTGGCGGATTCAACCAACTCCGGCGGATTTCCGCCGAATCTGGAGGAGGTTCGCTAAATTTGGCGAACTGGTTAGTAGCTCTACTTATTTAACCAGGCATGCAAAATGAGGAAACGGGGAGTTGGCAGATGTTGCATTGGAATCCGTGCCAGGAGGTGTCCCAGGCGACCTGCTCATAAATAGATCGACTTTATACTCAAAAGTTGTAGAATTTCGAGAGGATTTCGAATATGCTCTCTGTTTCTTCATCAGAGTAACCAAACAAAAAAGTGCATACAGAAGAGGAGTGACATGATTTTCAAGACTACACGGATCTGACAGGCAAAGGCTGCATTGGAATTCGTGCCAGGAGGTGTTCCAGGCGACCTGCTCAGAAATAGGTCGACTTTATACTCAAAAGTTGTAGAATTTCGAGAGGATTCTGAATATGCTCTTTGTTTCTTCATCAAAGTAGCTGAACAGAAAAGTTCTTCTAGAAGAGGAGTGGCACGCTTTTCAAAACTGTACAGCTTTGACAGGGATAGGCTACATTGGAATTCGTGCCAAGAGGAGTGCCAGACAACCTGCTCAGAAATAGGTCGACTTTATACTCAAAAGTGGCAGAATTTCGAGAGGATTCTGACTATGCTATCTGTTTCATCATCAGAGTAGTTGAACAGAAAAGTGCCTCCAGAGCCCATTTGAGCGAGCCAAGCATACTCGAGTTTAGAGCTAAAAGTTGCAGAATGACATTTTCCAGTGACCTATGATGTCTGTTTCTGCCCAAAATCGCAGATCTGAAAGTTGGTTTTTGGGAGCTCTTATGTAAGCCTTTTCTTTGTAATTTTTTAAGCATTTGAGATTAATTAAAGAGTGGGCTCACTGATGGAGTGGACCCGGAGACGTAGCCAGAAAGTCTGGTGAACTCCGTTACCAATTCTTGTTCATAGATGGTTTTCTTACATGTTTATGTGCTCATGTGCTTGATGGATGTTCTTTAATTTTGCATTACAAAGATGGTTAACAATTAAAAATTCACATGCAAATAATGGTTAAAAGATCTTGAATTTTAGATCAAGTTAAATTTTAGATCACCATGTTGACCCTCAAGAATTATGTGTTGAACGTCATACTACCTAGAAAGTATGTTCAAGTGAGTAGGCATATGAAGGCTCTCTAGATTGAACATGTGGATACCATATTGGTTCTATCGATTTATAGAAATGGGTTTTTATACTCGACTTCCTGGGACAAGACGATGAAGATCTGGAGGCCTTTCAACTTAAGATGCATTAAATCTTTAAAATCACACGACAATGTCATCATTGTGCTTGTGGTTTTGCTCTACCTACACACTTGATGAGGATGCATGTAGCAGAGGAGCATACTGTGGCTGCATTGGTCTTGCGACAATCAACTCACTTATATCAAACTAGATCACTAAGAATCATCGTTCAATAAATCCTTGAGCATAATGAAATTTTGAATGAAAAACTGTATACTAATGCCTTTCCCTCCTTGTCTAGCAATTGTTTTGGCACCCACACATGTATTTTTATGGATACACATAGTTTGCACTAAAATGGAATTGAGTTGGGCACAACACCCAAAACATATTATGTTCAAATTGACACAAGAGATGACATATTGTATTTTTATGGGTAAACATAGTTTGCACTAAACTGGAATTGAGTTGGGCACAACACCCAAGACATATTATGTTCAAATTAACACAAGAGATGTTATATTGTATTTTTATGGGTATACATAGTTTACACTAAACTGGAATTGAATTGGGCACAACACCCAAGACATATTATGTTCAAATTGACACAAGAGATGGCATATTATCTGTGAATTGCAAGCACTATAATGCATGGACTTTAATGAATAATCTTGAGGTAAAATACATACTCCTTCCTACATATTTTTTTCCTAAATGAAGTATTAACAATTTCCTCTTTAAGTATAACTTGCAAACTACTAACAATTTCCTCTTTAAGTATAACTTGCAAACTACTATCTTCAATTTTGGTGCATGCTCTCTCTATATAATTCAGTTTGTGATACGCTTTATATATATATATGTATGGTTGTGGAAATTAATATTTACCATAACTCTATGTATTTAGACTTAGGACCCGATACACCTATTAAACTCCTTTTTTTGAACTTTCAATGAAAAATCTTTAGTAATATATAATAATACATATATATAATTCAGTTTGTGATACGCTTTATATATATATATGTATGGTTGTGGAAATTAATATTTATCATAACTCTATGTATTTAGACTTAGGACCCGATACACCTATTAAACTCCTTTTTTTGAACTTTCAATGAAAAATCTTTAGTAATATATAATAATACATATATGCACTTCAATACTCTAAAATAATAATACATATATAATAATAATGCAAAAAACTTAGTACTCCAGTAGCCACTTTTCATAGTTGTTTACTTGCTCCTATTTGTAATTTACTTCAACCTTGTGCATATGTGTTGGTCTCATTTCACGGAGAGATGATAAGCATTTAGATGCTTCAAACGAGGTGGGTGAGACCCCAAGGAATAATGTATATTCATTTTCAAAGGTATATTCATTTTCAAAGGGAATTTGCCCTCTTCGGTGGTCCAATCATGATATCATATGCTCGTCATTTTCATAAGTCCTTCGAGCTCTGAAATGGCGTTGCAAGGGCTTCCGACTATCCCCTTTCATTGCCATCGACATATTAACAACTTCTTCTTCAACCATGAGATGCCATGGATTTTCCAAAGCCACCAACTATACAACACTGTAAAATCCACCTAATATAATAAGTTTAATTCGTTTTTTTTATTTGGGTAGCTAATTCTATGCTTGAGAATAACATGGCACAAATGGTTAGGACTACCAACCTAACTAGCAATTTTAAGGTGTAGAGCATATCCAGAGTTAAAGTATCAAGTGTTGATTTGTAAACATGATATGTTCTAATTTCCTATTTTCTTAATAGGAAGCAAGAAATATACACAAATTGTGTACTTGCAAATAATAAATATGCTTGAGTTTTTCTACCATTGAATTACTATTTCGTTATTATTAATAATTGAAAATTTTGTATTTGCAAGTGATAAATATACATGCAACTTCTTCTTAATGAATAGCGTATGTAGTTTGTGCTTCGGGTCATGGAACACAATTGCAACTTGAGGCTTTGTAACATGTAGTTTGTATCTTGGATTGTAGAACTCAATTGAAACAATTTCAACAATACTTTCAAGAATTAGTTTTCAATATATGAAACACAATTGCATCATGAGGCTTTGCAATGTGTAGTTTGTATCTTAGATCGTAGAACTCAATTGAAACAATTTCAACAATACTTTCAAGAATTAGTTTTCAATATATGAGAGAAAATGTAGAATGACTATGGAGAATACCTCAAGTATCATTCCATACATAGATGTGAGGGATGTTAGGATAAATATTAAGAAAAACCATTGAAAATGGAGATATTAAAAAAAACCATTAAAAATAGAAATATTAAAAAAAACCATTGAAACTAGCTTTTATTAAAGATTTTGTCCTATGACATTAATTATGTGTTAGAGTTTTGTTAGTCAATAAAACCTTAAACTTTATGTCCAATGAAAACAGTTATAAATTTAATTAATAAAATAAAAAAAATAATTATTAATCACTCACTAGGTTAAACTTTAGGATTGTCCTCAAATCCACTAGTGTGATTGGATTTCGAGGGTTGAGGGCAACCGTGGTTTCTTAAACCATAGGCTAGTCCGACATGCAACTTACATGCTAATAAACAAAACAAAACTTTTGAATTTGGGACAAAATAAAAATCAACTATCAAACTAATTAATAGTCAATGATAAACTCATTACTATGGTCACATGTATAAATTAAAAAAAAAAACATTGAAAATAGTTTATATTAAAACTTGTGTCTTATAACATTAGACTAATAATAAAACCTCAAATTTTATATACAACAAAATCATTATAAATTTAATTAATAATTAAAAATAAATTTATCAATAACTCCTTATATCAAACTTCACAATAATAAAACCTTAAACTTTGTATACAAAGAAAATAATTATAATTTTAATTAATAATTTAAAATAAATTTATTAATCACTCCCTATATCCAACTTTCCCTATATCCAACTTCAGAATTGGAGAAAAAATTAGAAATCAATTACTAAGTGAACGATATAGTCACTTGAGGACAAATAAGGAAAAGCACAACTTTGATTACTATTAAAAACCAATTCTTGTACACATTTACTTCCTAAAATTTTAAAATTTGCGTGGAAGTCTCAATTTTGAAGTTTACTTTCATACCAAAATCTTTCACGATGTTGACTATTTAGACCATGGTGTTTAACTTCTCACATCACTAAAAATATTTGTATACTAAAAAGTTAGGGCTTTGAAAACTAATTACTTCATTTTTCAAAATTGGTCTCATACATATTCCATACACGGAGAAAGTTGCTATGAAGTCCTCATTTTTGGAATGGGGTGAGCGTGCATTGCCCGATTTACCCGATTTATACTAAATCGAAATCCAACGCAAACCAATTCTAAAATGAAGCTAAGCTACACTTGTGAATGAACATCTCAAAAGAGATTGGCATTAACCATCACAGGGAAAGATACGCATCATGCACAACACGCATGAGCACAACTTTGATATGTGAACAAGCATTTAGTTGCGCTATTAACTATTATATTAAACGAGAATAATTCAGGGCAGCCGCCGCATGATATTAAACGAGAATGATTCAGGGTGGCCGTGGCAGGATCTTGCGTACCTTGAAAAATCTGTCATGCGACGTGGTCGTTAACAGGCACCTTGAAAATGTCACTGCTATCAAATTTCATCAAATTTTGCCCACAATCAAACCGCATGTCCTATAAAGGGAGACGATGGGTTTGTCTTTTGAGTTACAGCAAAGATCAAATCAACAAGGGAAGTTGTCAGGTCTGAGCCATTTTTGAAATAGCCGGACACCCATCAGGGTACAGAGAGGTGAGTATTAGTATTAGTTTACAAGGTAATGCATGCGTTTTCCACTCTTCCTGACCTGGCGTGATTCTTTTTCCTTAACACTCATACAGTCTTCTATACTAACCCAGGGAAATTAGTTTCTGAGAATGGTTGTTTTCTAAATATAGCAAAATACAATATACTATGTGACTGTTTGTGTGGTTTTCCCCTTTTTATTAGCGTGACAGGAACCAGAAGCACTCACACACGAAGGTTCTGTTGTGTTGGAGATCTCCTATCAACCGGCTTAATCATGGGTTTAATCATGCTTGCCTCTATGTATCTTCTAGAGAAGTGTTTGGGAGATCCTATCAAACGAGCTTTGAGAGATCCTATCAACCATTGCTCTACTCTCGTCGAAACCATGCTTTTTCGTATGTATTTTCTGTGTCAATGATCAGAGTGAAAATAGTTGTATCATTCATTCTAAATATAGTGTTGTGTTTTTTTGAGGTTTGAAAGCCAATTTTAAGTTCCAATGTTTCATAACTGTGAGCCATGTCTTCTATCTTGATTCGTTTAAACGGCAGCGGGAGTGCATTCAAGTCCGAATGAAAGCATATAGACGGACAGAGAACCTAGTACTGAAAGTACCTGTAACGGTCAGAAAGGTGGAACGGTATGGTCTATGCCTTTCCTCACACCCGCTACATTTCCTTTCATCGGTTTTTTGTTATAAAGAATGAATTAACATTTTTCATTGCGACAAGCTAACAAGTATAGCAGAATTCTATTGTTCTCCATTATATAGGGGGGTTCGGAGTACATTCTTTATTGTTCTCCATTATATGGGGGGCTGGGGGTACGTTCTTTAACGATGGAACGTACTCAGGAATTTGTCGTATTATGATGACTGTCAATTTTCGGACATTAACTTCAGTACAACTCGATTATGGTATCGAAGATATCAATGTGAGGGATAGAAAATTCCAGGGAGTTTGACATGGAGGTGCTATCCTGGTCGAAATTGTATGTTACTCTATACTTGTTCCCCAAGACTTGTTTCCACTTGTTTCAATTGTATGTTACTCTATACTTGTTCCCCAAGACTTGTTTCCACTTGTTTCTCGTGACTGTTTCCAGTTGTTCCGAGAATGATCTTGCATTTGAAAACTTATAACAAGAACCATCAACATTTGAAGAAAAGGATTCAATGAAGAAAAAAGCTTCTATGTTACTTGTGAACATGAAGTAACCTTTCCTTTGTTTATCGATCAACAAGTGGTATTCACACATATTCTTCAAGATCCTTTTTCATTTATGTTGGAACCATCAGAGACCTTTATGAGTTACCTAGAATCAGTGAGTGGAATTGGTTTTTCAAAGTGGATGAGTTTTCAAATTGGATTTAATTTTCAATTTGAATTTCCATTAAACAGGTTATGCAAGGAATTCAATCACTAGACAAGGTCCTTGCATGGCTCCTCTGTATTTTTTATTTCACTTGATCAAGCATCTCAGAGATCAGGTTAGAAGTAGGGGAATAAGCTCATCATACAAGTATTTTTGTTTCTTTTAGTTTCTTGGTTTGTAGTAGATAAACAATAAGACTCCATAGCCTAATGAATAAGGCACTACAATGTTCTTAGCAACTCACAAGGAGCATGTCATCCCCCACGGAGCCAGATGTTAACACATGGATTGTTCAGGAGTCAAGAGACTCTCCTAAAAGTTCGCAACAATTAAAAAATAAAGCATGTGTCAAATCTTTTTTTAATTATCATTTTGTATAAGTCTCTAATGATGAACTTTAGTTTTCAGTGCCATCACATCATCAAGCAACTCTAAAGGATCATTTTCAAAAGGAGAGTTTATCATTTTCCATCTTCATTTCCTTTTGCAAAGAAAGGGCTACAGACTCCTGGCGTTGCCAACTGTTTCATATCATTTGCGCTCATCTGCTGCAAACTCAATGCGCTGCAAATTTACTGTGCTGCAAACCCCTGTTTTCCTCACATGCAAAAACCTAGTTAATTTCACCTTTGTTTGGTCCTGAGAAGCCTCTTCTCATTGTAATATTAACCCTCTCCATCCCTTTTCAAATTGATCCTTATGACCCGAAGCTGCTCAATTCAGATCCATCATTTAGAGAGGCATTTCAGAGAGTGAATGGTCTGTGTTTTTGTGAGAAGATGCATAGAGGACACCCTGAGGTTGTAGCAGGCATTAACAAAGGTTTTTAAGGTTTCTTGAACAGTTTTGGCCGCAAATGATATGTTTTGAAGACAAAATGACACCCATAGGAAAGTTCGCAGTGCATCCTGCAGAGGCACTGCGAACTGCTAAAATTAAAATAGTCTGCAACAAATTAGTACAAAACAAATTCGTATTTTTATCATATCTCTTAAATTTCGTTCTGGGTTCTTCTAAATTTTTTTATGGAGATGAATCATTATATTATTGAATTGTTGACCAAAATTCATCCTGACCCAGTTCGTCATTTGGGAGAAAAGTTGAAAACATAACCTACTAGAAAGTTTGTAGTGAATCCTGAAATTGCGCTGTAAACTCTAACAGTTTGATAAATACAAGCTTTAGGAGGGCCGCAACCTGTCTGAGGGGGTTCAAATGGTTTTCTAGGAGGTAGTTGTACATGAGGGACATGTGTTCTATCACTAGATCAAACAACATGACTTGTTTCAAAAGGCATTTATCACAATAGACAAGATCCAAAAAAATAGGAGCTAGGTGGATTTTATGTTTCACCTTGTTGCAACAACTCCTAGCGAAAAGAGAATCCAATGCAACCACTTGGGATTCAACCTCTTTAGAGTAGGAATGAATGATACACTATAGATAGAAGTTGTTTTGTTAATGAAAGGGTTGAGTTCTAGACTAGAGAGGGGCTTTATGAGGAGCAAAAAACTGCGTATGTTTATCTGTAAAGCTTGAGGGCATGTGTTGTAAGAATTTATACCATTGAAAATTCATGAAGTTGTTTATCAAATGTTATTTTTCTTTGTCGTCATTTTACTTTATCTTTTTGCTTAAATAGATTTCAATCTTTGAGGATCATATCTACCATTGATTGATGGATTCATGAGCAACAAAGGATCTGTTGTAGCTTGCCTATTAATCATTGTTTATTGTTTAAGCACTCTTTAATCGGTTTGCATAAATGATCTCTATACGATGGATGTTCTGCCTTTTTTTCATATTCTCTATGCTTCCACCCATAATTATATAAAACCTTTATCTGGTATACAATTTGATTGTCTTTGATCTGTAGGATATTATGACTCCATGCCCAATGGAATGCCTCTATAGACAGTTTGTTTCCCTCTCCCTTTCTTACTTAGTCTTGCTGATCCACTCAAGTATAAACCTGTTTTAATTATTTATATTATGATGGGTAATGGGATTGTTCTTAAAGCAATGTAAGAACAACTCCTGGTGCTAACACATCACAATATTCATTGCGCTAAAATTGATTTATTGTCTTTCTTTTGCTAATCATACACCAAAGATTGCATAAACAAATGTGTGTGCATAAATAAATTTATGAAGAAACAAACAACTAACAATAATTTATCGCATAATATTAATTGTTTCATAGGATTGAAACATGTTTGAAATTCTAAACATTAATACTGTAATGTTTTTAAAAAATAAATATTTTGTCAATGTTTCCCCCACTTTTTTTTGACAATGGTACTCATCCCAAAAGTTGTTATTCTTTAATAATATCCTTAATGGAAGTACTATCCAAATTAGAGACAATGACGCCCATAAACACCACAATTTATGATGGGCATTGTCCTAAGTCTCTCAGCAACATAACTATCTATTTGAATACAAGCATACCTACAACATGGTTTGTGAATTCTTATTATGACTATGAGTGCGTGAGGATTGTTTCTACTGAGATGATTCTAAAGCTACTAAAATCGATTGAGAATATCATTAAAGAGACAAATAAGCAAGACCAACATGGACAAGAGAGGTTACTATCATGAACAAGAGGACAAGCAAAATTATTAGTCTAGTTTGGTGGTCATGGAATTTTATTTTGTTTTATGGACATATCTCATGTACGCCAATCTTTAAAAAATCAAGCTAGTAAAATCGATTGAGAATATCATTAAAGAGACAAATAAGCAAGACCAACATGGACAAGAGAGGTTACTATCATGAACAAGAGGACAAGCAAAATTATTAGTCTAGTTTGGTGGTCATGGAATTTTATTTTGTTTTATGGACATATCTCATGTACGCCAATCTTTAAAAAATCCCTTATTGCAAAACTAAACATATTTAAATCTAGTTGAATAGATGGAGAAATAGAGTTATTATGTGAGGGAAAAGGCTGAATTAATAAAAATCATGGAATTTTATTTTGTTTTATGGACATATCTCATGTACGCCAATCTTTAAAAAATCCCTTATTGCAAAACTAAACATATTTAAATCTAGTTGAATAGATGGAGAAATAGAGTTATTATGTGAGGGAAAAGGCTGAATTAATAAAAATCAATTATTCTAGGAGACAAATTCATCAATGATGTTATAGCTATCCTAGCTTGTAGTAAAGGCCAATCAGATATGTGTCTCAAAATTTTATATATATCTATCTGTGAATCTTTTTATCTAGACTAACACAAATATGAAGTAATTTGTATATGTTAATCAACAAAACTGTACATGCATTAGTTTTATTGTTGGCTATACTTCTCCCCAGATAACAAGGAATTTGTAACTCTAAGTAGAGGGCATTGAATATTTGGCTAGCTTAAATAAAAATTGTGGAGAAGGAACTAGGGAAGAAATCATCTTATGACGTATGAAACAATTACATGACCAACAACCTCCAAACATTTTCTATACATGAAATCCTTCAGTATCAAAATTCAGGGTGGTCGTGGCAGGATCTTGCGTACCTTGAAATTTTTTTTATGCGGTTAACATGCACCTTGAAAATGTCATTGCTATCAAATTTCATCGAATTTTGCCCACAACCAAACCACATTTCCTATAAAGGGAGACGAGGGGAAGGACATGGTAAGTTATATTTCAATCCTCTTGTATTTTGAGTTACATCAAAGCTCAAATCAACAAGGGAAGTTATAGGTGAGTATTAGAATTAGTTTACAGAGAGGTGAGTATTAGAATTAGTTTACAGAGAGCTGAGCTAGTTGGATTGGTCTTGGTTCCTGAGCAGAGCAAATCCAAGGGGTGGAACGTACCTGTTCCTTCGTTGGGCCTGGAGTGAATGCATCTATGCTTGCCTTCACAAAGCGGTTACTAATTCCCTTCTGATAGATACATTGAAGGAAAGGCGAGCTAGCCGATAGAGCTACTTCCCTGTAGCTCTGTCGGATGGAAAACAAAGAGTAAACTGTATTTGGAATCTCTGTAAAATGCATTTGGATTGGCTGTAACATATTTGTTGCAATCTCGTTAGAAACCTTACTAATTTTATATGGGGAAATTTTATATCGAGAAAAACGCTGGGATTCAGTGTCAAAACCTCTTTTCGGACTCCATCCATATGAACGACAAAGTTAGCGACTTGATCGAAACTTAAGACTATGAGCATATAGCCTTTAGAGAATTTAGCTACTATGGCTATAGATAATTTCCTTATTATGGGCACAATCATACTTGTCTGTATGTATTTTCTAAGTGCTGGAGATCTTCTTTGAATAGGGTTGTAGAGCATTTCGCTAACTCTTGGGCGCAACCATGCTAGTCGGTATGTATTTTTTGTATCAATGATCAGAGTGAAAATAGTTGTATTATTCATTCTAAATACTGTGTTTGTTTTTAAGTTTGGCAACCTGTGGATTAATGGTACAAGATGTACCCATTGAAATCCCATTTTAAGTTTCCATGTTTCATAACTGCGAGCCATTAAAGCCGAAATGTCTACAAGTCTTGGCTACAAGTCTTGCCTTGTGCTTTTCAATCTGTCCTTTTTCATTGAGTTTAGTTTTGTAAACCCACTTGACACCAATACTTTTCTTGTGTCTTGGCAAATCAACAAGATCCCATGTCTTGTTCTTCTCAATGGACTCAATTTCTTGGTTCATGGCTTGAACCCAATGTGGCTCCTTGGCTGCTTCCTTAAAGGATGTAGGTTGACATGACATTAAATCAAAAAGATTATGTTGCTCAAAGTCATCCAACTGTTGATGGATTTCTCTCAAACTTCGAGTTCTCTGATTCTGTGGTTCAGAGAGTGATTCTCTGCTGGAAGTTGAGTTATCCTGTGAGTTATCTGGTTGTCCTTGTACCTGTAGTCTTGGAAGAGAAGTTTGAGGTACTTGCTGTTTTGAATTTTCTGTGTTTTAAGAACTTGGCAGCAATGGATTTTAACTGACCACTTGCTGATTTTCTGAATCATTCCAGAATTGATTTTCCAAAAATTGTACATCTCTGCTGAGAATTAATTTCTTGGTGATTGGATTATAAAGCATGTAAGCTTTAGATGTTTCACTGTATCCAGTGAAAATACATTTTTCACTTCTGTCATCAATCTTCTTCCTTAATTCGGAAGGTATGTGTGCATATGCTATGCATCCAAATGTCCTTAGATGAGCTACATTGAGCTTTTTCCCACTCCATGCTTCTCGGTGAACTTTCATCTATAGAATGGTGGTTGGTGATCTGTTCAAAAGATAAACTGAGCATGCTACTGCTTCAGCCCAAAAAGTATTTGACAGACATTTCTCTTTGAGAAGTGTTCTTGCCATATTCATGATGGTTTGATTTTTTCTTTCAGCCACTCCATTCTGCTGTGGAGTATACCTTGCTGTTGCTTGCATGATGATGCCTTGAGATTTGCAGAAATTTGCAAATTCTCTGGAGTTGTATTCTTCTCCTCCATCTGACATGAGTACTTTGAGAAATTTGCCACTCTGTTTTTCAGCTTCTGCCTTGAATTCTTTGAATTTTGTAAATGTTTCAGACTTGTGTCTGAGAAAATAGATCCATATTTTCCTGCTGAAATCATCAATAAACGTTAGAAAGTAAAAACTACCACCTATTAACTCTATTTGCATTGGTCCACATAGGTCAGTGTGAACTAGTTCAAGATGCTGTTTGGCTTGATTGGAAGACTGTGGAAAACTAGTTCTCTTGTGTTTTCCAAGTATGCAAGACTCACATGG
>JZKD02S2220410.1:24340-73490 GCA_000966675.3 Picea glauca | reverse complement strand
TTTAGGCCCTCAAAATGGCCCCGGAAGTTAAAACTGCTAAAAATAGTAAATTGCCAAAATTGTCAGAAAACTGTTTTGAGCCAGTTGGAAAAGTTGGGTGGCCACTGATATCCATTTGGATCAATCCTCCCTCCTTAGGAAGAAATGGTATCCATTGCATTGAGGTCCCCCATCAGACGAGGAAATTTCTGCTGAATTTGGCCCCGGGTGAGCCACTTGCCTTAGTGTAGGATCTGCCCTGGTTTGACGTCTCGATAAAGCTGGATCCTTTGTTGTCGAGTGCCCTTGATCTGTATTTCCAAAATATGATCATTGGATGATTGTTGTAGGCAGTTGGGGTTGAGCTCTGTTGGTGTCAGTTGTTCTGCTACTTCTGAGGTGTCCAATAATGGTGGGAAATAAGGGCAAAGGATATCCACGTTGAACACTGGGTGCAGACCAAGGAAAGGAGGAATGTTGAGCTCAAAATAATTATCCCCCATGGACTTGGTGATAGTTTAAGACCCATAACAGAGTGGGTGAAGATTCCAATGGGGTCCTGTAAGGTGTTCTTTCTGCAAGTGCAACCAAACTTTGTCGCCCACCTGAAACTTATGTGGCACCCGATGTTGATCATGGCGCTGTTTGTACTTGTCATTGGACTTCTGTACGATATCATGAACCTGTTGGTAGTGTTAGTGTCGAAAGTCACTCCTGGATTGTAGCAGGAGTAGAGCCCGACACCCATCAATTTTATGTCACGATTTGTTTGTAGAGGTTGATCAAATGGAAAGAAACTCAGGACCATATCGTTCTAACTCATAAGACAGGGCTAGAACAATAGTGACATGTGAGGTCTTGACCTAATTTAAGCCAGTAATAATGATAGTGGTGAGTAAGTGGAGGGAAAGAGAGGGGAAATAAAGTCTGTTTTGAACATCCGGTCTTCCAGCAGGCTTTACAAAAGAGGAAAAGTATCGGATATGAGATCCTCTCAGAGCCGAATAAACTTCAAAATGAATCTAAAAAGATTGCAGAATTGCTATAATCAAACCTACATTATATAGCTATGCAACACCCGACTGGATCATCCATGCCCGGGCTTTTAGATTCAGAGAAAAAAAGGAAAAGAAGAAGCTGGCTGCCATTAAACAAGAAGTCTCAAATGTTCTTCTATAACTAGAGAACCAGAGGCTAAATTAAAGCTTTACAATCGGGAGATGTGCTCTACCATCGATGGATAACAAAATGGAAAAATTGCCTACATATACTCAAAGAAAAACAACAACAGCGAAAACGAGACACTGCATTAAACATTGAGTCTGCATGTCTACTGGCAGTCTGCACATGCAGTCTCTGAACGATCATGCACTTATGACAGATGCAATCAGACTCTTGATAGTCTTGCGAATGAACCGATGTGCCTTTAATTCTTCGCCGGACTTTCCATTTATGGCAGAGACAATGTCTAACCACCACCAACTACCTCAATAACTGCTTCCTTGGGATTGAGAACGACCCGACCAACTCTGCACTCTTGGGACGTGGCGATCTTCTCGCGCTACCACTTGGATCGGCTGAACGACCTAATGGATAAGGTGTGGAGGCTGGTGCGAAGACTGGGGTGCAAAATTGGAAGTGGTGGATGGGCGGAAGTGACATGGAACGTGGGGCATAAGTGGATAAGGAGTAGAGACGACTGGGAGAGAAAGAGAGACACATGGCATGAGGTGAGTGGATTATGCGATGAGGAGGGGCCATGTGGACAAAGGGAGGGGGGTTGTGGCACCAAATGACGAGGCAAAGTGCCACAGGAATGTGACGAGAAATCCGTAAAGTGGTAGGCCTGGAGGAGGAGGAAGAACGGATTGGAGGATGAGGGGGAGAACACCTGGTAGGAGGTGACATGTGGAAGCGAGGAAAGGGGAAAGGGATAGGCCAGGATGGCGCTGAGTGGAAGACATATGGTGGAAGGTGGATGGTGGAAGATATTGGAGCTGTGACAATGTGGGGTCCGCTGAAAGACACCAATTCCGGACCCCCCCCTCTTATTAAAGGTAGAATGGCAAGGGGGGTCTGGAATCCAACCTTGACCGCAGATCTGAGCGCTCCGATCCAGGCCATTGAGAGATGCACGACCAATTCTGGACCCCCCCCTCCGCTTTAAAGGTAGAATGGTGAGGGGGCTCTGGAATCCGATCCTGACCGCAGATTTAGGTGCGTAGATTCTGGCCACCCAGATTTGGTCACCGCTTATCCAAATGTGCATTTGCGCCCCAACTTAGGATAAGTGGGTTTTTACTCCACTTCTTGCCCTATTTTCGCCAACGGGGGGGGGCACCCTTTAGGAAAAGTACCCTTCTTACATGTTTAGGTGCTAACATTAGGCTCCATGGGGGATAGAGTTGTCCCTGTGATGCTCTAAGAACTCTTTTGTAGTTCCAATGCCTTGCTGTTAGGCTATGGAGTCATTTATTAAGCCGAAAACATAAAACAATATTTACAAAAATAGAGGAGCCATCTTAGGCTCAGAAAAAAACATTTTTTCAAGAAATGCCCATTTACTGGGCCATTAAAAACTTCTTTTCCCTCCAAATCCTGCAACCTGTAAGTTTTGTTTGAGAATACTTCAGATATTTTGAAGGGCCCAATCCAGAGGGCATCAAACTTACTGTGTTTTCCTCTATTCTGCTTGGGTGCATCCCACTTGAGCACCAGATCATCCAGCTCGAACTTCTTCTTCCCGACCTTCCTGTCAAAGGCTTGCTTGATCTTTTGCTGATGACTGTAGGCCTTGTTCATTACCTGCTCCCTGATCTGATGCACCTCCATCATTTGATGAATCCTTCTGACCATATGGTCAGTCTCTCCTTCAAGGTCCTGAAAGAATTTGGCCACAGGTAAAGCGAGTTGAGTGGGAAAAACAGCCTTTGTCCCATAAACAAGTCGGAAAGGTGAGGTGCCCAGGGACCTCTTTGTTGTCACTCGATCTTTCCATAGAGAGAATTTGAGCTTTGAATCTTAGACCCTCTTATTGTCTTCCAATAATCTTTTAATGCGTTTGATCAAGCTTTTATTTGAAGATTCTGCCAGTCCATTTCCTTGAGGATAATAGGGGGTGGAGTGAATGAGTGAAATCTCAAACTGCTCATAGAACTTAACCAAAGGCTCAGACTTGAAAGAAGCAACATTATCGGTGACAATTCTACTAGGACAACCAAATCTGGTTATGATATCCTCCAGGAAGCTGATAATTATCTTGTGTGAAGCATTCCTAGTGGGGATAGCTTCCATCCACTTGGTAAAATAGTCTGTCGCAGTCAAGTTCCATCTATGCTGGCCACTTGAAGGAGGATGAATCTCCCCAATGAAGTCCAACCCCCACTGTTGAAAAGGTGTTGAAGATACCACAGGCTTTAGTGGTAGTGAGTTGAGCTGCTTCTTTCCTGAGAACCTTTGGCATTTGATACAAGCTCTAACTTCTCTGCAGACATCAGTGAACAAGGTGGGCCAGTAGTACCCAACCCTAAGAATTTTGTGAGCTATGGTCTTCCAAAAATGATGCCCTCCACAAAGGCCACCATGGAACTCAAACATAACTTTCTAGGCTTCCTGTGGGCTCAGACACCTCAACAACACCCCTAGGGGGTCTCTCCAGTACAAGAATTGGCCAATGAGGCAATACCTTATCACCTTGAGATTTAAATATCTTGCCTTACTTTTACCCATTCCATCAGGAGGCTTCAACTCTTATAGAAAGTACAAAATGTCTCGGTACCAGGTGCATTCTGCTAGTGATGAGCTGTCGTGAGAGATTTTGCTGGACGACTCAACTGGCTGATTTTCTGAGAAAGTATTTATGAAGCTAACCCCCAAGGCCCTACAATTGGATTCAACCAACAACTTGGCTAAACCCTGCCCTTTAACCAAATTGGTGGGATTTATCTCTAGTTCAAACTCCAAAATCTTGGCGATCCATTTACCTCTTCTTCCATCTACGTCAGGCTGTATAAGGATATCTTTCACAGATGCTGAAGGCACGTACACAATCACTTTTGAGTGCAAGACATAGACTCTAAAAGATTTGAGAGATTTCACTAAGGCATAAGCTTGTTTCTCCATGATTTCATACCTGATCTTTGCATCTCTTAATGCCTTGTTGAAGAAGGAAATGGGATGCTCTCGACCTTCCTTGTTTTTCCGCAACAAGACCACTGCTACTGTATCAAAAGAAGCGAACGAAAAAATTAGAAAATCCTTGGAATAGCTAGGACAGATCAGCACAGGTACCTTAGTCAATGCCCTTTTTATTTGGATGAAAGATTCCCTGGGCTCAAAAGTCCATTTTATTTCACTTCCTTTCCTGAGCATGGCTGTGATGTGTTTCACCAACTCAACAAAATTTGAGACGAATCTCCTCAGAAAATTAATCTTCCCCAAAAGGGCCTGAACTTCCTTCCTAGATCTGGGAAGTGATAGTGTCTGAATTGCCTCTACCCTGCTAGGATCAATCCTTACTCCTTCTGCTGATACTATATGGCCTAACAACTTCCTCTCCTTTATAGCAAACAAAGTTTTCTTTTGTTTAAGGATAGGCCAAACTTCCGACACTTCAAGAAAACTTTCCTCAGGTGACAACAGTGCTCTTTGTCAGACCTGGAGAAGACTGTGATGTCATCCAGATAGATCACCACAAACTGATCTTTCTCCCCAATGAAGGCTATATCCATGGCTTGCTGAAATGTTGCTCCTGCATTCATTAATCCAAAAGGCATTTTGGCATACATGAATGTGCCCTAAGGAGTGGTGAAGGCCATTTTTTCTCTGTCCTTGGGCATGCTTGATATCTGGTTATAACCAGAAAAACCATCAATCATGGATATCCTAGATGTGCCAGTTACCCTCTGCAATATGTGTTCCATGTTGGGCAAGGGATAATTGTCTTTCTTTGAGCTCCTATTCAGGTTCCCGAAATCAACACAGAGCCTAGTTTCTCCACTTTTCTTCCTCATCGGGACCAAATTGGCCACCCATTCAGAATATCTCAAGGGGACAATGATTTGGGCATCTAACAAGTTCTTCACTTCTCTCTCCATGATAGGCAGCATCATGGGGTTTATTTGTCTTAGCTTCTGCCTAAATGGTTTAGCCTCTTCCTTTAGTGGGATCTTGTGTTCAATGACAGATGTGTCATATGTCTTGAGGTCTTCATAGCTCCATGCAAACACATCAAAATTTTTTCTTAATAATTCAGTGTATTTGACCCTTTGTTCTTGGGTCAGGCTACTTGACAACTTGACAGACTTAGGCTCCTCTTGTGTGCCAATGTTGCACTCAACTGTATCAGCATCTCCTCCTGAAATCTTACCTTTTATTGCCACATCATTCCCATCAAACAATATTTCTAAAGGGACTAGTCCCTTTGGAATGTAATTGCTGGGCAACTGAACAATATGGTGATTAACGATTTTATTTAAGAATACCTCAGGGTGAGGGTCACCTTCGGGATCAGGGTCTTGATCAATGTGCAATGCAGAAAACTCATCGACGGACTAAAGAAATTTTTCGATTTCAAGATTGTCTTCAAATACCTTCCAATGCTTTACATTGTCCGGGATGGATGGCCTATATCTTATCTCGACTCCATATTTGATCTTCGGTGGCAGAGGGATCCTAAACAGACTAGATGAGATAGCTAAGGAATCGGCCGAAGTATTCGCCTTTCTTGGGATAAAAGAAATGTTGAAAGCTGAGAAGAAATTATCAATCAGGTCCCATACCTCATTTCTGTAACTTTTGAGCTAAGGATGCTTGGCCCGATAAACATTCCTGACTTGTTGGATTATCAATTCAGCATCTTCGAACACTACTATCTCCCTTATTCCCATTTATTTTGCAGCCCTCATACCCAGAACAAGAGCTTCATACTCTTCCACATTGTTGGTGGTTTCAATTTCCAGCTTGTATGACAGGGATATGGTCTCTTGACAAGGTGACACGAAAACCACTCTAGCGCCAACGCCTATACTGGAAGAAGCACCGTCAAAGAACATCTTCCAAATAGAGGTGGTTGGAGGAGGTATCTCCTGATTAAAAATGGGATTCTTTCTGATTTGTAAAGGGGCATCAGGAGTCTTAGTGATCTACAATAAACTAGACCCCAATTCAGTGTCAAGTGAAAAGATGGGATGATTGGTGGGGTTTGCTTCATCACTAACAATATAGGCTAGCTGGGTTTCTCTGTACAACCTCCTGTGTTCCCCTCCAAAGACTGGAATGATGGCATATGTGAGATCCATCTATAATGTTCCTCCAAGTCTTTTAATCCAAGACCTTGACAACAGCATGACAAACTTGGGGGGAACATCAGCTACCACAATGTCCATGACCACACTCTTCATTGGCAGTTGAAATAAAAAGACCACCAAGTCTTTGATGACTCCATGACATTTCACCCTCCTTGAATCAAAAGAGTACAAATCATGATAAGCCTTTGTCACTTCCAGTCCCAATTCTTCCATAACTATTTTGGGCATAAGGTTGTGGGAAGCTCCTGAATCCATGAGGCAATTATGCAGTACCTTGTCATGAATATTCAGGGATGTGTAGAAGGGAGGGGATGAATCATCTCTGTCTTCTACCATGGGACCTAGGATGACTGTTGAATTTTCATCTTGAAGGTTCACCGAGTCAAAAGAAGGCTGGGGGGACTCAGATTGTAGCAGCCTGGAGAGAGACCTTTTGAAATTTTCATTTTTAACTAGCTCTGAGAGGGGTATGAGAATTATGATCTTTTGAATTTCATGCTCAAAATTAAAGGAGGAAATAGGATTAGGGGCTTCCCTTACCTCAGAGACAGGTTCTTTGACTGCTGGCGAAGTATTCTGAGTTTTCTTTTCTTTAGTAGTGATTGCTGCTGATTTAGTAGGCCTTTCTGCTATGAGGGGCTGATCTTGGCTGTCGAAATTTCCTTCTTTCTTCTTTGAATTGAGAGGGTATCTATTAGGGGTGTTGTTGGCCTTTTCTCCTTTACCTAACTCATTGATTTGAATGTTCATGAGGGATTCTTCATATGCAGACTGAGTCAAATAGGGAAAAGGGGAAGTTTCTTCAATACAGTTAATTTCAGGGTTGAGATCATCTATCTCCTCTCTTTCCTCATGAGCAACTAGGTTATTTTGGAGAGGGGTTTGAATCCTTTGATCTTCCCTGTCTTTTCCCCTTTGTTCCCTTGGGAAAGCCTGTGGCACATTGTTATTAGGCCATCTGAAACCTCTATTATCAACATTCTGGGGATTTTTGTACATGGGCTTCCCTTCTAACTCCCACCTTTCCATTCTAGCCGAAAGCAATTTTAGAATTTTAGTTACCTCATCCAACTGAAGGGGAAGGGGAGAGGAATTGGATGGGGAGGCTTCAGGTCTTTTTCTGGATATGTCTCTATCAGCCTTATTCCTGAGTTTGTCAACAACCAATATGTTAGATTCTACTTCTACTGTTGCATCCTATATGTGAGCCAGAGTAGTGGCTCTTCTCTCCCTCAACAGAAGGCAGAAATCGAGATCAAAAGTGCTAGCATAAGTGATCTTAGCAGAGGCTTCTGAGGGATTTATCTCAGCGGGGATTTTATTATACATTTTATTGAATCTCTTGGAGAAGTTAGAGATAGTCTCTCTTTCCTTTCTTTTCAAAGACCCAAACTCTGTCATGTAATACATGAAGTCTTTTTTGTCTCCCCATTGTCTTAAAAAGGCATTATCCAAAGCCTCAATCCCATTAATAGATCCAGGGGGCAGGGCTCTAAACCACTTCCTAGCTTCTCTGTCAAGGCTATGGACAAAAATTCTCATCCATACATCTGCATGCATGATAACATGATCATCTGTGAAGCTGTAAAAGGCTTCAAGGTGTTCTTCTGTAGCTATTTCCCCTTCACCTATAAATTTGGGTAGCTTCTTAAGGTATCCATCTGTTGGAAGGGAATTGAGAGGCTACGGTAACATAAGGGGAGCATACCTAGCCACTATTATGACCTCCATTCTGGTCATGGGGGGATTTTCTCTTGCCATAGGGATATTAGGTGGAGGAGAACTTGGAGGGGAAGGAACTTAAGCAGGGGATACTAGAAATAGGCTTACAGGGGTGAGGGAAGTGACAAGGGTTTCTCCCTCTAGTCCAAAACCAAGAGGAGACAACTCGGTAGGAACACTTCCGAAATTCAGGAAACAGGAGGCTTTAGAAAATGGTCTGTTGCGAAGTTGAGGAGAAGAAAAAGGAGTCTCTACAGGAGGAGACGACAAACTACCTGGTTCGACAGTGGAAGTTTCTCCTTGGGGGGCCTTTCCTCTTCTGAAATTCACTTGTGGCTCAGCTTCAGGCGTAGCTAGAGGCAGCTGTGGATGGGACCGTATGTGTCTACCTCTGAAAGCCACAATTAAAACGACAAGTTCACCACGATGGAATCGTCACAATGGAGTTGCTAGGTGCACAGTAGCAATCTTCAAAGGCTCAGATGCCTGTTGCACCTTCAAAATCAGAGGCTCAATGTCATTCAATCTCGGGGAAAATTTTCAACTTCGTCCTCGGCAACACGCCATAAATGTTAGCGTCGAAAGTCACTCCTGGATTGCAGTAGGAGCAGAGCCTGACACCCATCAATTTTATGTCACGATTTGTCTGTAGAGTTTGATGAAATGGAAAGAAACTCAGGACCATATCATTCTAACTCAGAAGACTGGGCTGGAACAACAGTGACATGTGAGGCCTTGACCTAATTTAAGCCAGTAATAATGATAATGGTGAGTAAGTGGAGGGAAAGAGAGGGGAAATAAAGTCTGCTATGAACATCCGGTCTTCCAACAGGCTTTACAAAAGAGGAAAAGTATCGAATATGAGATCCTCTCAGAGCTGAATAAACTTCAAAATGAACCTAAAAAGATTGCAGAACTTCTATAATCAAACCTACATTATATAGCTATGCAACACCCGACTGGATCATCCATGCCCAGGCTTTTAGATTCAGAGGAAAAAAGGAAAAGAAGAAGCTGGTTTCCATTAAACAAGAAGTCTCAAATGTTCTTCTATAACCAGAGAACCAGAGGCTAAATTAAAACTTTACAATCGGGAGCTGTGCTCTACCATCAATGGATTACAAAATGGAAAAATTGCTTACATATACTCAAAGCAAAACAACAATAGCGAAAATGAGACATTGCATTAAACATTGCGTCTGCATGTCTACTGGAAGTCTGCACATGCAGTGTCTAAACGATCATGCACTTATGACAGACACAATCAGACTCCTGACAGTCTTGCGAAGGAATAGACGTGCTTTTAATTCTTCGCCAAACTTTCCATTTATGGCGGAGACGATGTCTAACCATCACCAACTACCTCAATAATTGCTTCCCTGGGATTGAGAATGGCCTGACCAACTCTGCACTCTTGGGACGTGGAGGTCTTCTCGCGTTTCCACTTGGATCGGCTGAACGGCCTAATGGATAAGGTGTGGAGGTTGATGTGAAGACTGGGGTGCAAAATTGGAAGTGGTGGATGGGCGGAAGTGACACGGAACGCGGGGCACAAGTGGATAAGGAGTAGAGACGACCATACAGATGGAGGCAACTGGGAGAGAAAGAGAGACACATGGAAGGAGGTGAGTGGATGATGAGATGAGGAGGGGCCATGTGGACGAAGGGAGGGGGGCTATGGCACCGAATGACGAGGCGAAGTGCCATGGGAACATGATGGGAAAGTCGCAAAGTGGTGGGCTTGGAGGAGGAGGAAGGACGGATTGGAGGATGAGGGGGAGAACACCTGGCAGGAGGTGACAGGTGGAAGCAAGGAAAGGGGAAAGGGATAGGCCAGGATGGTGCTGAGTGGAAGACATATGGCAGAAGGTGGTTGGTGGAAGAGATTGGATCTGTGACAATGTGGGGTGCGCTGAAAGCCGCCAATTCCGGACCCCCCCCCCCTCTTATTAAAGGTAGAATGGAAAGGGGGGTCCGAAATCCAACCTTGATTGCATATCTGAGCGCTTCGATCCAGTTCGTTGAGAGATGCGCGACCAATTCTGGACAACCCCCTCCGCTTTAAAGGTAGAATGGTGAGGGGGCTCCGGAATCCGATCCTGACCGCAGATTTGGGTGCATAGATTCTGGCCACCCAGATTTGCTCGCCGCTTATCCAAATATGCATTTGCACCCCAACTTAGGATAAATGGGTTTTTAGTCCACTTCTTGCCCTCTTTTCGCCAACGGGGGGGGATCCCTTTAGGAAAAACACCCTTCTTACATGTTTAGGTGCTAACAGGTGGATGTACTCGATCCGCTCAATGAACCGGGTGGCTTTGTCAGCTTCAGTTGGAGCAGGAGATGAGTCGGTCACGGTGACCGCAAGGGGAAGTGAAACATCTATGGGTCCCAATGGTTGGAATCCCAACCCCACTTGAAAGGGGCTATGGTCGGCTGAGCTATGCAGGGCTCGGTTGTAGCTTTGTTGGACATAGGGAAGGCTCTCATCCCATGTGCGAGGGTGCTTTGAATTATACATGTGAAGGATATGCACAATCATTCAATTTACAACCTCGGTTTGGCCATCTGTTTGGGGGTGGAAGGTCATGGATTTGGTGAGCTTGGTGTCCAACAGTGACCATAGGCTCAACTAGAATGTGCTGAGAAATCAACTATCCCGATCTGAGACAATGGTTTGTGGGATTCCAAAATGTACCCAGACTCGTTCAAAGAAGAGCTTGGCAGTGGCCTCTATTGTGATGATCTTCTTGCAGGCAACCAGAATCACCATTTTAGGAAAGCGATCAACAACCACAAAACACGTCATTTCCCCGCTTGGTGGATGGGAGGCTCGACATGTAGTCCATTGAGATGGATTCCCATGGCCTGTCAGGAGTAGGAAGAGGGGCGTACATGACCTATTTCTTAGTGGTCGGTTTGGCAATCGCGCAGGCAGTGCAAGACCTGATATACTTGCTGACCTCCTGTCAAAGTTTCAGCCAGTAGAAATGTTTCTGTAGCATCGCCACTGTCTTTTCAACGCCGAAGTGTCTTGCCACCCAACAGTAGTGGGCTTCCTAGATCAACTTCACTCGCTCACTTGATGGAACACAGATATGGCCCAAACTACACAACAACCCATCCTAAAGATGGAAATTATTGACAACTGTGTTTGCACCCAACATTTGGTAGGTGGTGGCAAAGTCAAGGTCTCTCTCATAGAGTTGGGGCCATCCATATGTCTCATGGCCGCAAGAGTATAGCATCATGGTGAGTGCTGCGACTGGCGGTCTACTAAGGCAATCAACAACGCGATTGGTGCTTCCTGTTTTATACTTGATGTTGAGGTGGAAATGCTGCAAGTATGTGGACCACTTTTGATGGCAGTCATTTTGCAATTTTCCTTGTGTCTGCATGAACTGTAGTGGCTTATGATCAGTGTGGATGACTGTCTCCTTCCCAAGAATGTAATGTATCCATTGGCAGCATGCTTGCACAATGGAGTACATTGCTTTGTCATAAGTAGGGTACTTACGGACAATATCTGACATTGTCTCACTATGATAGGCCACAGAGTGGCCTTGCTGAGTGAGAATGGTGCCCACAGCATAGTCTGAAGCATCTGTCTCGATTTCAAAAGGATGGTGCAAGTCTGGTAGTGAAAGTACTGGGGCTGAGCACAAGCACTGCTTCAAAGTATCGAATGCTTGTTGTTGGGACTGGCCCCACGTAAATTTCCCCTTACCACCACCCCTGTTAATTTGGCTGAGGGCCCATGAAATATGGGAGAAACCCAACATGAACCTGCGGTAGAAATTGGCAAGGCCCAAGAAGCTCTGAAGCTCAGTGAGTGTTGTTGGGGCTGGCCAGTCACAAATGAATTGGATCTTGGCTGGATCCACATGTACGCCATGCTGATCAATGATGTAGCCCAGCTAATGGACCTTGTCCATGCCGAAGGAGCATTTTTCCAAGTTGGCGTATATCTTGTACTGCCGCAGGGTGTGCAAAACCTTCTGAATATGCTGCAAGTGTTCGGCCCAAGTCTTGCTATAAATTAGAATGTCATCCAGATACACCACTACAAAATTATTGGTGAATGGTCGTAGGATATCATCCATCATCCTCATGAACGTGGTTGGAGAATTTTTCAAGCCAAAGGGCATGACCAACCATTCAAAAAGGCCTTCATTTGACTTGAAGGTAGTCTTCCATACATCTCTCTATTCTATCAGGACCTGGTGGTAGCCAGACTTCAGATTAATCTTACTGAAGTATTTGGACCCTTTGAGTTGATCAAGGAGGTCATCGATTCAGGGAATCAGATATCGGTTTCTGACTGTGATTTTATTCAGAGCCCGATAATCAATATAGAGTCACCAGGTTCCATCTTTCTTCTGTACCAGCACGATTGGGCTTTTGCAAGGTGATGCGTTGGGGCAGATGTGCCCCTTGTGGAGCAGTTCTTGGATCTATCTCTTGATCTCCTCATTCTCTAACAAAGAGCAATGATAGATTGGCCCATTGGGTAGTGGTGCGACGAGGGTCATATCGATGGGGTGCTTGACCTGTCAGTGCAAAGGTACCCCTGGAGGTGAGGAGAAGATATTCGAGTATTCTTCCATGACATTATCTACTTGCTTTTGCTGTGTGGAGAGGTCAGCTGCAGAGACCCTAGATGTGGCTATGATCTTTCGCATATTCTAAGAGAGAATCATGAATAAGACAAACTTCCCCGTCTGAGAGATGACCTTCCTGCATTGCTTAGCAGAGATCAAGAAAATAGAACTAGGTGGGACTGCCTCGGGTATCTTGTACAATTTTCTGTTCAAAGTAATAATAGCACTACAAGGCCTAGAATCATATACATCATGACGTTTCCATAAATAAGGTTGGCCCAAAAGAACATCACAAACTTTGAGAGGAGCAACATCACACAATGCCTCATCTGTGAAGGTCTTGATGCCATACGACAGTCGACAATGTTGGCTGATGCGGAGATCGCTTCCTTTGCGGAGCCATCCAATGGTGTACGGTTGTGGGTGTGACATTGTTGGTAGGGCCATCCACTTGATGACCTTTGCTGAGATGAGGTTCTTTTGGCTACCACTATCAATGATGAAGTGCAGTGGGGTGCCTTTTACCCACATTGATGAATGGAAGAGGCGATCTCCTTCTTCTGGCTCATCTGGTTCACCAGGCTGGAGCTTGGTGGAGCAACAGTGGCACTAGGTTCCACGCCAATGATCTGTCTTCCCCTTTATAGTTTTGGCTTAGGGTCATAATCTACATCTGATTTAGAGGCTTTCACTTTGGCCACCAGCGACTGCTTTGAGCAACAATCGGCAGTGTTATGCCAAGGGCTCTTATGGAAGTTGCACCACTTCCCGATATCTTTATTTTTCTTTCCGGTGTCCTTCTTTGTTTGCGGCTTGGACTGGTTGTCTTGATACTTTCCATATTGCCTCTATCATTTGTTCGGTGGGTTGGGGCCACCCTTTCCTAGCTTTTGTTGTGAGGGGTTCCCGGGCCCAAATTTCCACGTCTTTTGTTTTAGCTTCTGCTCGATTTTGACAGCATATCGGTAGGCCGTGCCCAAGGATGAGATGTCTAGAAATTCCATTTTGTTCTGGATGTATCTATGCAGAGCACCACGATACTTGAGCACCAGATGTCGCTCTGAATCTTTGATACCCAACTTGGTGCACAAGGTATGGAATATATTTGTGAAATCTGGCATTGCTTAGTCTCTTTCTTGCCGCAGTGTGGTCAATTTTTTATATAGGTCATCATAACATCGGACAGGGTAGTATTGTTCCTTAATAGCATCCATGAAGGATTCCTAGGTGGCTGTGACTAAAAATAATGAGGTTTCCTCTATTTCCTTTTGCTCACAGAAATTTTCCCACCAATCTTTGACATGGGGAATGACTTTGAGGAGCGCAAAAGTAATCTTTTCTTTATTCGAAAAGTTATGGATAGAAAAATACCCTTCTAGTAGATTCAACCAATTTTCTACATCATCTATGTCTATATGACCTTCAAATATAGGAATATCAAAGTTTATTTGTACCTTGAAGGGGAATGCCTCCATTCGAAGAAGATGCATCGCCTATTGGTAACAGCCGAAGGATTTGCGCAAAACTATCCATCATCTCATTCCTCTGTTGCATGAGGGCTTCCTCAATCAACAGTTTAAAAGGATCTACTGTCCCATCATATTTCTTTTCTACTGCCATGGGAGGTCGCTTGGGCATGCGAGAGCTTCTTTCCTCAAGAGAAACAAGCTCGAGACCCAAGTCTTTGTACTCCGACCTCATTGGGAACATGCATTAAGATGACAAGGAGAAGATCGCTGTAATACCACTGATCCAGATTTTATGAGCAGAACGAAATGAATGAAAATTATTAACAGGTGCTTAACACAAAATAACAGAGATACAATAAAAATGGTTTTCTATTCAATAATGAAATAAGCTGAAACTATAAAATGCAGCGGAAACAAGCTTGCTGGAATGGTGGCGGCTTATCTCTGAGAAGAGATGTGACGACAACGCGCATTCGCAAGAAGAAGGTTACAATGAGGCTCTGAAGGAATTTTTACAAAAATAAAGAATGCCAAAAACCCTAGACATCCAAAAACCTAAACCTAGGAGATGAAGCGCCAAAAGTCATGTGGGCCCCGTTTGGATAAGTTAGTACATCAACTTCCCGGGGTTGTAACTTTTGCATACAATCTCCATTTTAGGCGTGTGATAGCTCGTTGGAAAGGTATCATCGAGGAGATTCATTTTTGGGGATCAATAATGCGTTTGGATATCATTGAGGATCTCGATCCTGAAAAACCTTCATTTAGTCCCTCAAAATGGTCAAAGAAGTTAAAACTGCTAAAAATAGTAAATTGCCAAAATTGTCAGAAAATTGTTTTGAGCCAGTTGGAAAAGGTGGGTGGCCACCAATATCCATCTAGATCAATCTTCCCTGCTTAGGAAGCAATGGTCTCCATTTCATTGAGGTCCCCCATCAGATGAGGAAATTTCTGCTAAATTTGGCCCCGGGTGAGCCACTTGCCTTGGTGCAGGAGCTGCCTTGCTTTGACGACTCGATAAAGCTGGATCCTTTGTTGTCGAGTGCCCTTGATATGTCTGTCCACAATCTGATCATTGTATTCCTATTGTATGAAGTCGGGGTTGAGATCTGTTGGTGTCAGTTGTTTTGCTACTTCTGAGGTGTCCAATAATGGTGGGAAATAAGGGCGAAGGAGATCCACATTGAACACTGGGTACAGGCCAAGGAAAGGAGGAATGTTGAGCTCAAAAGAATTATCCCCCACGACCTTGTTGATAGTGTACGACCCATAACGGAGTGGGAAAATCTTCCGATGGGGTCCTGTAACTCTGTTATCAGATAATTCGGTAGGTGCGGAGACTAACTGATCTCCTTAGATCCACCTAGATCTAGTACAAAACACACTAGAACATGACGCTTTCCTTAAGTTTTAGATATTGAATTTACTAACTAAAGAGGGAAGGGTGACATAGCATTTAAATGTCGCTTCCTCCCGCCATCACCATCCTAGATTCATTCCAACTCTCATACAATGATGAACCTACAAAAGAACGCAACCAACCAAAGTGATAGCAATAGCATAAAATCAATATAAACCTATGTATGTGATCAAGGAATCATACAATAAAACACAACAAGCTTTATAGGAAAGAATCATATTACTGTATCATATTAAACATGAAAGAGAGATTACAACCATGGCCTTTATGTCGTAAGGTCCCTTCCAACTATCCTTCGTTCCCCACACACTTCCACTCCAATACTTCTAAGAGCATAGATCTGATAATACTCATAATCTATCTTGACAAAGGAAAAACTCAAAGACACTCCAACCAAGCTAATAATTCCAAGCCAAATCCAAATTATCCCTTCTCCATGAGAGTTCCTATCCTTTTATAAGATGAAGAGGATAAGGTGAGGAGGTTAGGATGATCTCACTAAATCATGAAAGCGAGTAAGATCCAAACCATTCGGATGCCACCTCACCCTGGAAGTTTCTCCTTCTAGAAGATTCGAGAAAACGCTCATTTTTCCCACGTGTAAGCATTCTTTCACCCTGCCTATAGAGCAGATTGCGAACCCCTCATGACCTAGCTATGATGAAACCTATGAGAATAAGGCATTCTTGCACCCTAGCTATAATGCAGCCTGCAAACTTCCTTTTTCATAGGGTTTTTACAAAGGAAAATGCACATTCTTTTCTCAGGAAAAGTTCTTCTCCCTTCTTTCTTCAGGAACTCAGGCCACTGACCCCTCTGAAGACTACATACAGGTTTACATCATTAACGGTCATAGGGATGACGAAAATAATGTGTAACAGAGAGCCCCCCAAAGTATGAAGGTAGAACAAAGTGATAGCTGAAATACTTTGTCAAGTGTGTGTAGGGAACAAGGAACAGTCAGTTTGAAACCTGCCAACAAACAAGGAAATACGATACAATAATATATCATCACTGAGATAGGCATTCCAATGCTCATAATACAAATGACTCAAAGCATAAATGCTGACATGCGAGGATCCATGTCAAGTAAGACAAGGACATGGCCACCAAACATACACCGTGGATCCACGCCATTATGAATCAAATCTGAACATAGCCACCAAAAATACACTGTGGATCTATGTGTTAAAGTTTCAAATTTGAACATAGCCACCAGACATACAATGTGGATCTATGCAACATTACACTGAATATACTCCAACACAACCTGGATCTATCAGAAAATATCTAGGGTCTTCATCTCCACCACTCTATAGTACGAATCTAACCATGTGAATACATGTGCTGAAGTCGAACATGGTAGAAACCACTTGATTACCGGTCATTAATGTATACCTTTAACAAGTGTGAGAGAAATCACCATTAATGTCAATGACTCCCAAGGTACTAAAGTACAATCCAAACGAATGCGAATGAATGAGCTGAAGTCGAGCACTCGACGAAATCTCTCGATTAGGGATCAATGATGTGAAACCCCTGTCGAAAGTGAAGAAACCTGCCATTGAGGCATGCAAGTTCCAAGGTACCAACTAGTTTCTAAGTTTAATTCCTAGATAATGAGTTGAAGTCGACAGGAAAAGACTCGTCATAGGAGGGCCTTAATGTATCCCCCATCAATGACACGAAACAAGTAACAAGATCTGATGTAGATCAGAGTAACAAGTGATTCAGTACTGACTCAGGGATGGCTGACGCAATAGAAGGCTTAAGGACTACAGAAATGGCCGACGCAATACAAGGCTTTCTGGGTTGAACTTCTCTTTGAACATATTGACGACACGACAACTATCCTGGGAAATACTGACTCAACAACTAGGATCATAGACCAATTTGTAATCTTACGAGTATGATCAAGAGACAAGTGAATTTTCCGACCTAGACACAAGGTAAGTGAAAGGGTGTCATGTTCAAAAGTGACTCTTCCATGGAATACAGGTTTAGACATATTTCTTTCCCGATTTTCCCCCCCACCATTTCTGGCGAGTACCTCTTTATTTTTACGCAAGCTTGAGGAGGATAACATATGCTTGTCAATTTAAGCTCATCCTTCGGGGTATGTTTAAAAAACCCTAGGAAGGAGTGGTTCGGTCCCATATGGGCCTGTCAATGTTTGTTTAACGAGTCCAAAGATAGAAAACTCAAAGGTTTTTCATGATTATAGAGCATGGAAAAACACTTAAAAGAAAACTCTCTCAGTTCCTTTTTCGTAAAGTAGTCTAATGAGACCAAAAAAGAGATAAACTATCGCTCAACAGATGTTTTCTTCAAATACTTTAACGAGCGTGAAGAGAACAAGATCTCTCGGCAATCTTTTCATGTTTAGAGACTCTGAAAAGAGCTTAAAGGTAACTCCAGTGGGTTCCTTTTTAGTATAACCTTTACGAGTATGAAAAAGTGATAAAAGTATACTCGGTTGCATTCTCATTGATTTACGAGCACGAGAAATAACAAAGACTAATCTCGATAAATTATTCTCATGTATTTACGAGCATGAGAAAGAACAAAGACTAAGCTCGGGATTGTTTTCATTTTTACGCAAGATTTAAAACAAAACAAAACTATGCTTGGACCTGGTTTCATTTTTACACAAGCTTGAACCAGAGGAAACTATGCTTGGACCTAGTTTCATTTTTACACAAGCTTGAACCAGAGGAAACTATACTTGAGGTAAGTGGTTTCATTTTTACACAAGCTTGAACTAGAGGAAACTATGCTTGAGGTAAGTGGTTTCATTTTTACACAAGCTTGAACCATAGAAAAATATGCTTGGACTTCCCAACGCATAACACATGGATGGTTGGTACTTAGCCCCCAACTTAAGAAACTAGGGGCTCTACTTCAGCATGAAGTCCAAAGGCTAAAAGTATTTCCCCCCAAGCTTCATTTCATCCAACGACAAAGGTGGAAGAAATGAAGCTTCAAATACTAGATGAAGGACTTGACTCAAACAGAGAGGGGGAAAACTATTTCATTTTTTAACGAGCTTGGCATAGAAACAAGTACTATGCTCGTAACCTCTGTTTCATTTTTTAATGAGGTTTCCACAGAGATGAAAAAAATATCCTCGTAAGTGGTTTCATTTTTTAACGAGCTTGAAATCAGAAAACCATGCTCAAAGACCTCTGTTTCATTTTTTAACGAGGTTTCCTCAGAGATGCAAAAACTATCCTCGGGTCTCTTCTTGATCATGGATTCCAAGAGGACAATGCTTTGGAAGGACACCATGTCAAGGGACAAAACTCAATCATGGATTCCAAGAGGTCTTCACTAGAAGGAAGAAACACACTCTGGAAGGACACCATGTCCAGGGTCGTGACAGGAGTAAAGAGATCATGCTCTAACAACCCTATTGAAGAGATCACCATGTCAACTACTAGATCTAAGTCATCAGAAGTTGAAGCCATGGGCGATAGTGCGACATAATTGACCTATGGCAGGGGTGATACCGTCTGCATATAAGAACCATTCAGGGAGGAAATCCAGTCGGGGTCAATGAATGAAAGTTGATCAGCAGTCACAACTCGTCCATCATGAGGAAAAGATATCACACGAAATAAAGTAGACACAATAGCTTTCATGGCATAGACATAATCTCGCCCAAGGAGTAAAGTGAAATCCAAGGGGTCTTGGACTACCATGATGCCAATAAAGACAATTTTCCCTCCCAAAGTTACAGGAAACTGAGGAAGGGTCCCTAAAGGTTGGCTGGTTCTTCTGTTAAAAGCTAACAGATTCTACGTAACCGACACAAGCTGAGGAAAACCCAAAGCTTGCCAAGCAAAAGAGGACAAAATACTAACAGATGCACCTTCATCTATCAGTGTCTGAGGAATGTCTCGACCACAAACCTATACTGTAATATGGAAAGGAATGTGAAAGGGAAGACAAGTTCCAGTTAGCACAGCCCAATTGAAATGGATGGCCTCATTACTTGGAGGGGGTTCCACGGGGTAAGGAGGAATAGCCCCTGGCATGGTAGATTCTATATCAATGAGAAAAACATGGGCAGTATCGGGTTTACTCTCAAGCGGGAGAGTAGGATCGACCGATGACGAGATCAGATTGACCACTTGGGTTGCATTCTCCAAGGGGAGAATGGGGTCGACAGATGGAAACAGATCGACCACTTGGGTGACACTCTCTAACGGGAGAGTGGGATCGACTGAGGATGGGATAGAATCGACTGCTTTAGCTTCACTCTATGAGGGGAGAGTGGGATTGACCGAGGATGGTTTCAGATCTACCACTTTTTCAACTAGTTCAACTAAGGATGTGACCATATTGATGACATGATCAACCAGATTGACTGGTGAAGGGACCGTAGTGATCATTCCATCAACTATAGGGGGGTCAAGAGTAAGCTTGCGATAAGTAGCTGGAAGTTGAGGTTGTGAAACAATAATGTCTTCTAGTAATTTCGAGGCTTCGTCCATACGAGGGCAAAGGTGAGTGAGATGACTCCCTTTGCATAGCATGCACAAGAACTTGACTCTACTTTTCTTCTTTCCAATGGTATCTTGACTAGTTGACGGGGGGTCATCAACATGTTGTTCAGAGGTCAATGACGTGGACTGGAAGGGAGATGTAGACCATGCTTCTATAACCTTGGATAGACCAAGGAAATCCTTAAGAAGATGGCTACCCTTACAAAGCCTGCAAGGGTACTTGGGCTTACGAGTTTCTTGGGTGATCTTGACATCATCAACACTCCCAACATGAGTAACAGTAACTGGTTGTTTTCCAACATGTTTGATAGTGGTTGGAGGTTTTGACCCTTATTTATCTTTCTTCTTCTTAATCTTTCTTTTCTTCTTCTTCTTATTCACTGGGTTACTAGCTTTAGAACTTTCACTCAATGAAGAAGATGAAACGGAAGGAGACCTTGCAAGTGAAGAAGGCGAAGAAGACTTTACTAGTGAAGAAGGTGAAGGATCAACATGAGGTTGATGCTCTTGGGGGGAAGTGCTTGCGACTGAAGCACTAACTGCATTCAGGATTACCTGAGTGGAAAACAACCATACTGATAATCTAATTGTGAGACCCGGAAGGCTCAAAGTAGCGATGTGAGGAGGTCCAATGTTTCCATAAGAAGGAAAAATAAAAGGTTCCCCTAGAGAAGGGTTTCCTTCATTGGTCATTTCAGGAACTGATGCCATTATAAAACAAATTCAACCTAGAGTCTACTAGGGAAAACAAAAAGCACCGGCTAAAAATCTAGGAAGCAAGCAAACAAACAAAACCTTCTCACAATGAGCACACTAGTTGGTGATGAAATCCAATGTCGTGGGAACAAAGTAAGAAGGGGCTAAGATAGAGCGGGTGGAAAAGTTACGTTGACGACCTGCTTAACGGACTTACACCTTGGTACAAGATCCCACACATAATCGTGGGTATACCCTCCAAGGAGCCTGAGTGAGTTTGGCCAACGTCGATTCCAGGTTCCATGAAGACTTTCCCCTCCATAGTCACCTTGTGTAAAGACCCTAAAGAGATAGGCCACTAAGGTTATCAATCACTACAGTGATCCCTGGGGAAATGGTCGACAGTCCGATCCACGCGCAAGGGCAGGGTATCTAGCCCGAAATCAACTTGAAAGGCTTTCACTCATCATTGTGGGTATACCTTCAAGCGAGCCCCATAATACGCACAATCTCTACACCAAGACCAACAAAGCAGGGTGAGTAACTCTGCCAGTCTCAATGCAACCTCGTGATTGACCCTTGTGTTAGAAGGGCTTCCCAAGACAAAATGTAATAAGTGGATTTCACTGCTCCCTAACGCAAGATTCTATGTTTGTTTGCAGCTTTGGAAAGTTATATTTCACGCCTATTCCAAAGCCCTACAACTAATCTAATATAGGTTTGCTATGAGAAAAAATAAAAAATGTATAATCAATTTTTATAAGCGCTTTATTTTATCGCTGTTGTTACTCAACAGAAAAATGGCGTGCACAATATGGTGTTTTGACTGACTTGAAAGTTATGCAAAGAGATGAAGATGCAATCTTTTCATTTCGAATAAAGCTATGCTATGAGAAGGAGAAAACATTTATCATTCCCATATACACATCGTCCCAAAATATATTAAACTCATCAATATCAAGATTCTCAAGAAATGAGAAACAGGTATTGTACACCAATGCATGATTCATGGTCCCCTCCGGCCATGAGGGGGAAACATTTTTGGAATTTAAGACCAAAAAATGCCAGGAATCATGCAATTTCGCTACTTCAAATGAAAGGATGCCCCCAATCTAATATAAAGCAAGAAATTAAATCTTTTTGTTTCAAAAATTTCACTAAAAGCAATAATGAACTTTGTTAAAACAAAGAAACCCAAACTAAAAGTTTTCTTTTAAAGCAAACTATTCAGAAGAAATCTGATCTTTCCCTAAACAATTCTAAGGAAAACACACGCTTTGTAATTGAAAGACACTCAAAGCAAGAGACTAATCCTTCAAAACCAAACAAAGAAAAAGTCGCTAAAAGTAACTCAAAGAATGTCAAGCAGACTGCAAATAAATAAATTTAAGCTCCAAAAGCTCAATCCAACTGATCAAAGAAAACTGGGTCATCAAAAGATGACAAGACCCAATCCCAAAAAAGTTTACAAACAAGTTCATAGCCTAGCAGTAGAGTACAATGCGAGAATTAGGTATTCTCGCAGGCTAGACACTGGTAGGGTGCGAGAAGTTCACAGGATCTAACAATAGGGTGCGAACATCAATGGTTTTGGTAGGCTGTAGAGAGGTACAGTGCGAGAATGTCTATAATCAAAGAACATTTAGAAAAAGGAGAGGGAATCTAAGTGAACTTCTAGATCCAGAGAGTCTGGATGGATGTCCCATAGACTTAGAAACCAGAAAACAAGAAATCAAAGGAAGGAAAACTAGACTAACTTGGAAACAATCCGCCCCTAGTGGGGTCGCCAATTTTGTTATCGAATAAATCAGTAGGTGCGGATACTAACTAATCTCCCTAGATCCACCTAGATATAGAAAAAAACACACCAGAACATGATGCTTTCCTTAAGCTTTAGATATTGAATTTACTAACTAAAGAGGGAAGGGTGACATACCATTTAAATGCCGCTTCCTCCAGCCGTCGCCATCCTAGCTTCATTCCAACGCTCATACAATGATGAACCTGCAAAAGAACGCAACCAACCAAAGTGATAGCAATAGCATAAAATCAATATAAACCTATGTATGTGATCAAGGAATCATACAATAAAACACAACAATCTTTATAGGAAAGAATCATGTTACTGTATCATATTAAATGTGAAAGAGAGATTACAACCATGGCCTTGATATTGTAAGGTCCCTTCCAACTGTCCTTCGTTCCCCACACACTTCCACTCCAAGAATTCTGAGATCATAGATCTGATAATACTCACAATCTATCTTGACAAAGGTAAAACTCAAAGACACTCCAACCAAGCTAATAATTCCAAGCCAAATCCAACTTAGCCCTTCTCCATGAGAGATTCTCTCCTTTTATAAGTTGAAGAGTATAAGGTGAGGAGGTTAGGATGATCCCACTAAATCATGAAAGCGAGTAAGATCCAAACCAGTCGGATGCCACCTCACCTTGGAAGTTTCTCCTTCTAGAAGATTTGAGAAAACGCTCGTTTTTCCCACGTGTAAGCATTCTCACACCCTGCCTATAGAGCAGACTGCGAACCCCTCGCGACCTAGATATGATGCAGCCTATGAGAATTAGACATTCTCGCACCCTAGCTATAATGCAGCCTGCAAACTTCCTTTTTTATAGGGTTTTTACAAAGGAAAATGCACCTTCTTTTCTTAGGAAAAGTTCTTCTCCCTTCTTTCTTCAGGAACTCAGGCCACTGACCCCTCTGAAGACTATAGACAGGTTTACATCATTAACGGTCACAGGGATGATGAAAATAATGTGTAACAAAGGCGTTCTTTCTGCAAGTGCAACCAAACTTTGTCGCCCACCTGAAACTTATGCGACACCCGATGTTGATCATGGCACTGTTTGTACTTTTCATTGGACTTATGTAGGATATCCTGAACCTGTTGGTGGATGTGCTGGATCCGCTCAATGAACTGGGTGGCTTTATCAGCTTCAATTGGAGCAGGAGATGAGTTGGTCGGGGTGACCACAAGGGGAAGTGCAACGTCTATGGGTCCCAATGGTAGGAATCCCAACCCCACTTGAAAGGAGCTGTGGCCGGTTGATCTATGCATGGCTCGGTTGTAGTTATGCTGGACATAGGAAAGGCTCTCATCCCATGTGCGAGGGTTCTTTGAATTATACATGCGAATGATATGCACAATCATTTGATTTACAACCTCGGTTTGGCCATCTGTCTGGGGGTGGAAGGCCGTGGATTTGGTGAGCTTGGTGTCCAACAATGACCAGAGGCTCAACTAGAATGTGCTGAGAAATCAACTATCCCAATCTGAGACAATGGTTTGTAGGATTCCAAAATGTACCCAGACTCGTTCAAAGAAGAGCTTGGCAGTGGCCTCTGCTGTGATTCTCTTCTTCCAGGAAACTAGAATCACCATAGAAAAGTGATCAACAACCACAAAACACAGTCATTTCCCTGCATGGTGGATGGGAGGACCGACATGTAGTCCATTGAGATGGATTCCCATGGCCTATCAGGAGTAGGAAGTGGGGTGTACAGGCCCTGTTTCTTAGTGGTCTGTTTGGTAATAACATAGGCAGTGTAGGACCTGATATACTTGTTGACCTCCTGTCACATTTTCGGCCAGTAGAAATGTTTCTGTAGCATCGCCACTATCTTTTCAACACTGAAGTGTCCTGCCACATGACTGTAGTGGGCTTCCCAGATCATCTTCGCTCGCTCAATTGATGGAACACAGATATGGCCCAGACGACACAACAACCCATCCTGAAGATGAAAATTATCAACAACTGCGTTTTCACCCAACATTTGGTAGGTGGTGGCAAATTCAGGGTCTGTCTCATAGAGTTGGGCCATCCAGATGTCTCATGGCCGTAAGAGTCTAGCACTGTGGTGAGTGCCGCGAATGGCGGTCTACTGAGGAAATCAATGACGCGATTTGTGCTTCCTGTTTTATACTTGATGTTGAGGTGGAATTGTTGCAAGTATGTGGACCACTTTTGATGGCGGTCATTCTGCAATTTTACCTATGTTTTCATGAACTGCAGTGGCTTATGATCAATGTGGATGACTGTCTCCTTCCCAAGAATGTAATGTCTCCACTGGCGGCATGCTTGCACAATGGAGTACATTTATTTTTCGTAAGTAGGGTACTTACAGACAGTATCTAACAGTCTCTCACTATGATAGGCCACGGGGTGGCCGTGCTGAGTGAGAACGACGCCCACAACATATTCTTAAGCATCTGTCTTGATCTCAAAAGGATGCTGCAGGTCTGGTAGTGAAAGTACTAGGGCTGAGAACAAGTGTTGCTTCAAAGAATCAAATGCTTGCTGTTGGGACTAGCCCCACACAAATTTTGTCTTACCGCCACCACTGTTAATTTGGCTGAGGGCCCATGCAATATGGGAGAAACCCAACATGAACCTGCGGTAGAAATTGGCAAGGCCCAAGAAGCTCCAAAAGCTCAATGAGTGTATTTGGGGCTGGCCAGTCACAGATGACTTGGATCTTGGATGGATCCACATGTACGCCATGATGATAAATGATGTAGCCCAGATAATGGATCCTGTCCATGCCGAAGGATCATTTTTCCAAGTTGGCATATAGCTTGTACTGCTGCAGGGTGTGCAGAACCTGTTGAATATGCTGCAAGTGTTCAGCCCAGGTCCTATTGTAAATTAGAATCTCATCCAGAGACACCACTGCAAAATTATTGGTGAATGGTCATAGGATATCATCCATCATCTTCATGAAAGTGGTTGGAGCCTTTGTCAAACCAAAGGGCATGACCAACCATTCAAAAAGGCCTTCCTTTGACTTGAAGGCGATCTTCCATACATCTGTCTGTTCTATTGGGACCTGGTGGTAGCTAGACTTCAGATCAATCTTATTGAAGTATTTGGCCCCCGTGAGTTGATCAAGGAGGTCATCGATTCGGGGAATCGGGTACTAGTTTCTGACTGTGATTTTATTCAGAGCCCGATAATCAATACAGAGTCACCAGGTTCCATATTTCTTCTGTACCAGCACGATTGGGCTCCCGCAAGGTGATGAGCTAGGGCATATGTTCCCCTTGTGGAGAAGTTGTTGGATCTGTTGCTGGATCTCCTCATTCTCTAACAAAGAGAGATGATAGACTAGCCCATTGGGTAGTGGTGCACTGGTGGTCAGATCGATGGGTCCTTGACCTGGCAGTGCAGAGGTACCCCTATAGGTGAGGAGAAGATATCCGAGTATTCTTCCATGACCTTATCTACTTGCTTCTGCTGTGTGGAGAGGTCGGCCACAGAGACCCTGGATGTGGTTGTGATCTTTAGCATATTCTGAGAGAGAATCACGAATAAGACAAACTTTCCCGTCTTAGAGATGACCTTCCTGCATTGCTTAGCAGAGATCAAGGAAATATCACTAGGTGGGACTGCCTCAGGTATCCTATACAATTTCCTGTTCAAAGTAATAATAACACTAGGAGGCCTAGACTCATATACATCATGATGTTTCCATAAATAAGGTTGGCCCAAAAGAACATCACAAGCTTTGAGAGGAGCAACATCACACATTACCTCATCTTTAAAGGGCTTGATGCCATACGACAGTCGACACTATTGGCTGACGTGGAGATCGCTTCCTTGGTGGAGCCATCCAATGGTGTACGGTTGTGGGTGCGGCGTTGTTGGCAGTGCCATCCGCTTGATGACCTCTGCTAAGATGAGGTTCTTCTGGCTACCGCTATCAACGATGAAGTGCAACCGGGTGCATTTTACCCACATTTGTGAATGGAAGAGGCGCTCTCCTTCTTCTGGATCGTCTGGTTCACCAGGCTGGAGCTTGGTGGTAGCAACGGTGGCACTGGGTTCTGCATTAATGATCTGTCTTCCCCTTTCTAGTTCTGGCTTAAAGTCATGATCTGCATCTTATTCAGAGGCTTTCACTTCAGCCACCAACGACTGATTTGAGCGACAGTCAACAATGTTATGCCAAGGGCTCTTATGGAAGTCTCACCACTTCCCGGTATCTTTCTTTGTCTTTCCGGTGTCCTTCTTTGCTTGCAGCTTGGACTGTTTGTTTTGATACTATCCATATTTTCTCTGTCCTTTGTTCGGTGGGTTCAGGCCGCCCTTTCTTGTCTTTTGTTGTGAGGGGTTTCTAGGCCCAAATTGCCACATTTTTTGTTTGAGCTTCTGCTCGATTTTGACGGCATATTAGTAGGCCGCGCCCAAGGATGAGATGTCCAAAAATTCCATTTCAGTATGGATGTATCTATGTAGAGCATCGCGATACTTGAGCACCATATGTCACTCTGAATCTTTGATACCCAACTTGGTGCGCAAGGTATGGAAGATATTTGTGAAATCTGGCACAACTTGGTCTCTTTCTTGCCGCAGTGTGGTCCATTTGGTATACAGGTCATCATAACTTCCGACACGGTAGTATTATTCCTTAATAACATCCCTGAGGGATTCCCAGGTGGCCGTGATTGAAAATAATGAGGTTTCTTCTTTTTCCTTTTGCTCACAGAAAGTTTCCCACCAATCTTTGACATGGGGAACAACTTTGAGGAGCGCAAAAGTAATATTTTCTTTATTCGAAAAGTTATGGACAAAAAAATACCCTTCTAGTAGATTCAACCACTTGTCTATAACATATGCATCTATCTGAATTTCAAATATAGGAATATCTAAGTTTATTTGTACCTTGAAGGGGGTGACGCCTCCGTTTGAAGAAGATGCATCTCTTGTTGGTAGCCGCTGAAGGATTTGCGCGAAACTATCCATCATCTCGTTCCTCTGTTGTGTGAGGGATTCCTCAATCAATAGTTTGAAAGGATCTCCTGTCCCATCATATTTATTTTCTCTTGCCATGGGAGGTCGCTTGGGCGTGCGAGAGCTTCTTTCCTCAAGAGAAACAAGCTTGAGACCCAACTCTTTGTACTCCAACCTCGTTGGGGACATGCATTAAGACGACAAGGAGCAGATCACTCTGATACCAATGATCCAGATTTTATGAGAAGAACGAAATGAATACAGATTATTAACAGGTTCTTAACACAAAATAACAAAGATACAGTAAAATTGGTTTTCTATTCAATAACTAAATAAGCTGAAACTGTAAAATGCAGTGGAAACAAGCTCGCTGGAATGGTGGAGGCTTATCTCTGAGAAGAGATGTGACGGCGGTGTGCATTTGCAAGAAAAAGGTTACAATGAGGCTCTGAAGGCCTTTTTACAATAAGTAGGAATTCCAAAAACCCTAGATATCCAAAAACCTAACAATAGGAGATGAACTGCCAAAAGTCATGTGGGCCCTGTTTGGGTAAGTTAATACATAACCTTCCCGGGGTCGTAACTTTTGCATACGATCTCCGTTTTAGGCGTGTGATAGCCCGTTGGAAAGGTATTGTCAAGGAGATTCATTTTCGGGGCTCAAACATAATTTTGGAAATTAGTATGGAGCTCGATACCGAAAAACCTTCATTTAGACCCTCAAAATGGCCCCGAAAGTTAAAACTGCTAAAAATAGTAAATTGCCAAAATTGTCAGAAAAATGTTTTGAGCTAGTTGGAAAAGGTGGGTGGCCATCGATATCCATCTAGATCAATCCTCCCTCCATAGGAAACAATGGTCTCTATTGCGTTGAGGTCCCACATCAGATGATGAAATTTCTGTTGAATTTGGCCCCGGGTGAGCCACTTGCCTTGGTGCAAGAGCTGCCCTACTTTGACGACTCGATAAAGATAGATTATTTGTTGTTGAGACCTCTTGATATTTCTATCCACAATATGATCATTAGATGCCTATTGTAGGCAGTCAGGGTTGAGCTCTGTTGGTGTCAGTTGTTATGCTACTTCTGAGGTTTCCAATAATGGTGGGTAATAAGGGCGAAGGAGATCCACGTTGAACACTAGGTGCAGACCAAGGAAAGGAGGAATGTTGAGTTCAAAATCATTATCCCCCATGGCCTTGGTGATAGTGTACGGCCCATAATGGAGTGGGTGAAGCTTCCGATGGGGTCCTGTAAGGCGTTCTTTCTACAAGTGCAACCAAACTTTGTCGCCCTCTTGAAACTTATGCGGCACCCGATGTTGATCATGGCGCTATTTGTACTTGTCATTGGATTTCTGTAGGATATACTAAACCTGTTGGTGTATGTGCTATATCCAGTCAATTAACCGGGTGGCTTTGTCAGATTCAGTTGGAGCAGGAGATGAGTCGGTCGAGGTGACTGCAAGGGGAAGTACAACATCTATGGGACCCAATAGTTGGAATCCCAACCCCGCTTGAAAGGGGCTGTGGCCAGTTGAGCTATGCAGGGCTCGGTTGTAGCTATGCTGAACATAGGGAAGGCTCTCATCCCATGTGCAAGAGTGCTTTGAATTATACATGCGAAGGATATGCACAATCATTTGACTTACAACCTCGGTTTGGCCATCTGTCTGGGGGTTGAAGGCCGTGGATTTGGTGTTCTTGGTGTCCAGTAGTGACCAGAGGATCGACCAGAATGTGCTGAGAAATCAACTATCCTGATCTGAGACAATGGTTTGTGGGATTCCAAAATGTACCCAGACTCGTTCAAATAAGATCTTGGCAGTGGCCTCTGCTATTATGCTCTTCTTGCAGGCAACCTTAATCACCATCTTAGAAAAGTGATCAACAACCATAAAAAAATAGTCATTTGCTCACTTGGTAGATGGGAGGTCTGACATGTAGTCCATTGAGATGGATTCCCATGGCCTGTCAGGAGTAGGAAGAGGGGCGTACAGGCCCTGTTTCTTAGTGGTCAGTTTGGCAATAGCGTAGGGAGTGCAGGACCTGATATACTTGCTGACCTCCTGTCGATGTTTCGACCAGTAGAAATGTTTATGTAGCATCACCACTGTCTTTTCAACGCTGAAGTGTCCTGCCACCCGACTGTAGTGGGCTTCCTAGGTCAGCTTCACTCACTCAATTGATGGAACACAGATATGGCCGAGACGACACAAAAACCCATCCTGAAGATGGAAATTATTGACAACTGCGTTTTCACCCAACATTTTGTAGGTGGTGGTGAAGTCAGGGTCTGTCTCATAGAGTTGGGACCATCTAGATGTCTCATGGCCGCAAGAGTCTAATACCGTGGTGAGTGCTGCGACTGGCAATCTACTGAGGTAATCAACGATGTGATTGGTGCTTCCTATTTTATACTTGATGTTGAGGTGGAATTGCTGCAAGTATGTGGACCACTTTTGATGGCGGTCATTATGCAATTTTCCCTGTGTCTGCATGAACTGCAGTGGCTTATCTTCAGTGTGGATGACTATCTCCTTCCCAAGAATGTAATGTCTCCACTTGTGGCATTCTTGCACAATGGAGTACATTTCTTGGTCATAAGTAGGGTACTTATGGATAGTATCTGACAGTGTCTCACTATGATAGGCCATGGGGTGGCCGTGCTGAGTGAGAACGATGCCGACAACATAGTTTGAAGCATTTGTCTCAATCTCAAAAGGATGTTGCAGGTCTGGTAGTGAAAGTACTGGGGTTGAGCACAAGCGCTGCTTCAAAGCATCAACTGCTTTTTGTTGGGACTGACCCCACAAAAATTTTGCCTTACCACCACCCTTGTTAATTTGGCTGAGGGCCCATGCAATATGGGAGAAACCCAACACGAACTTGCGATAGAAATTGGCAAGGCCCAAGAAGCTTCAAAGCTCAGTGATTGTTGTTGGGGTTGGCCAGTCACGGATGACTTGGATCTTGGTGGGATCCACATGTACGCCATGCTGATCAATGATGTAGCCCAGGTAATGGACCCTGTCCATGCCGAAGGAGAATTTTTCCAAGTTGGCGTATAGCTTGTGCTTCCATAGGGTGTGCATAACCTGTTGAATATGCTTGAAGTGTTCGACCCAAATCTTGCTATAAATTAGAATGTCATCCAGATACACCACTACAAACTTATTGGTGAATGGTCGCAGGATATTGTCCATCATCCTCATGAAAGTGGCTGGAGAATTTTTCAAACCAAAGGGCATGACCAACCATTCAAAAAGGACTTCCTTTGACTTGAAAGCGGTCTTCCATACATCTGTCTGTTCTATCGGGACCTGGTGGTAGCCAGAATTCATATCAATCTTACTGAAGTATTTGGCCCCCGTGAGTTGATAAAGGAGGTCATCGATTCGGGGAATCGGGTATCGGTTTCTGATTGTGATTTTATTCAGAGCCCGGTAATCAATACAGAGTCGCCAGGTTCCATCTTTCTTCTGTACCAGCATGATTGGGCTCCCACAAGGTGATGAGCTGGGGCGAATGTGCCCCTTGTGGAGCAATTCTTGGATCTATCGCTTGATCTCCTCATTCTCTAACAAAGAGAGACGATAGACTGGCCCATTGGGTAGAGGTGTGCCAGGGGTCAGATTGATTGGGTGCTTGACCTGGCATGCAGAGGTACCCCTGTAGGCGAGGAGAAGATATCCGAGTATTCTTCCACGACCTTATGTACTTGCTTCTAATGTGTGGAGAGGTCATCCATAGAGACCCTGGATGTGGTTGTGATATTTCACATATTCTAAGAGCGAATCACGAATAAGACAAACTTCCCCATCTGAGAGATGACCTTCCTACATTGCTTAACAGAGATCAAGGAAATAGCACTAGGTGGGACTGCCTCGGGTATCCTATACAATTTCCTGTTCAAAGTAATAATAACACTATGAGGCCTAGAGTCATATACATCATGACGTTTCCATAAATAAGATTGGCCCAAAAGAACATCACAAACTTCAAGAGGAGCAACATCACACAATACCTCATCTTTGAAGGGCTTGATGCCGTACGACATTCGACACTGTTTCCTGACGCGGAGATCGCTTCCTTTGCAGATCGATCCAGTGGTGTACGGTTGTGGGTGCGACGTTGTTGGCAGGGCCAGCTGCTTGACGACCTCTACTGAGATGAGGTTCTTTTGGCTACCGCTATTAATGATGAAGTGAAGTGGGGTGTCTTTTACCCACATCTGTGAATGGAAGAGGTGATCTGCTTCTTTTGGCTCGTCTAGTTCACCAGGCTGGAGCGACAATCATCAATGTTATGCCAAGGGCTCTTATGGAAGTCGCACCACTTCCCGGTATCTTTATTTTTCTTTTTGGTGTCCTTCTTTTCTTAGGGCTTGGACTGGTTGTCCTGATACTATCCATATTTTCTCTGTCCTTTGCTCAGTGGGTTGGGGCCTCCCTTTCTTGGCTTTTGTCGTGAGGGGTTCCCAGGGAGAAATTGCCGTGTCTTTTGTTTGAGATTCTACTCAATTTTGATGTTATATCGGTAGGCCGCGCCTAAGGATGAGATGTCCAGAAATTCCATTTCAGTCTGGATGTATCTATGCAAAGCACTGTGATACTTGAGCATCAGATGTCGCTCCGAATCTTTGATACCCAACTTGGTGTGCAAGGTATGGAAGATATTTGTGAAATCTGGCACTGCTTGGTCTCTTTCTTGCCATAGTGTGGTCCATTTGGTATACAGGTCGTCATAACTTTCGACAGGGTAGTATTGTTCCTTAATAACATCCCTGAAGGATTACCAAGTGGCTGTGACTAAAAATAATGAGGTTTCCTCTATTTCCTTTTGCTCACAGAAAGTTTCCCACTAATCTTTAACATGGGGAACGACTTTGAGGAGCGCAAAAGTAATATTTTCTTTATTCGAAAAGTTATGGATAGAAAAATACCCTTCTAGTAGAATCAACCACTTGTCTATAACATCTGCGTCTATCTGACCTTCAAATATACGAATATTGAATTTTATTTGTACCTTGAAGGGGGCGACGCCTACGTTCGAAGAAGATGTGTCGCCTGTTGGTAGCCGCCGAAGGATTTGCATGAAACTATCCATCATCTCATTCCTCTGTTGCGTGAGGGCTTCCTCAATCAACAGTTTGAAAGGATCTCCTGTCCCATCATATTTTTTTTTCTCTTGCAATGGGAGGTCGCTTGGGCGTGCAAGATCTTCTTTCCTCAAGAGAAACAAGCTCGAGACCCAACTCTTTGTACTCCGACCTCGTTGGGGACATGCATTAAGATGACAAGGAGCAGACCGCTCTGATACCATTGATTCAGATTTTATGAGTAGAATGAAATGAATACATATTATTAACAGGTGGTTAACACAAAATAATAGAGATACAATAAAACTGGTTTTCTATTCAATAACGAAATAAGCTGAAACTGTAAAATGCAGCGGAAACAAGCTTGCTGGAATGGTGGCGGCTTATCTCTGAGAAGAGATGTGACGACAGCGCGCATTCGCAAGAAGAAGGTTACAATGAGTCTCTGAAGGCCTTTTATAATAAGAAAGAATGCCAAAAACCCTAGACATCCAAAAACCTAACCCTAGGAGATTAAGCGCCAACAGTCATGTGGGCCCCGTTTGGGTAAGTTAGTACATCAACTTCTCGGGGTCGTAACATTTGCATACGATCTCCATTTTAGGCGTGTGATAGCCCGTTGGAAAGGTATCGTTGAGGATATTAATTTTGGGGTATCAATCATGCCTTTGACTATAATTGATGAGCTAGATCCCGAAAAACCTTCATTTAGGCCCTCAAAATGGCCCTGGAAGTTAAAACTGCTAAAAATAGTAAATTGCCAAAATTGTCAGTAAATTGTTTTGAGTCAGTTCAAAAAGGTGGGTGGCCACCGATATCTATCTGGATCAATCCTCTCTCCTTAGGAAGCAATGGTCTCCATTGTGTTGAGTTCCCCCATCAGATGAGGAAATTTCTGCTCAATTTGGCCCCGGGTGAGCCACTTGCCTTGGTGCAGGAGTTGCCCTGCTTTGATGACTCGATAAAGTTGGATCCTTTGTTATCGAGTTCCCTTGATATGTCTATCCACAATTTTATCATTGGATTCCTATTGTAGGCAGTCAAGGTTGAACTCTATTGGTGCCAGTAGTTATGCTAGTTCTGAGGTGTCCAATAATGGTGGGAAATAAGAGTGAAGGAGATCAAGGTTGAACACTGGGTGCAGACAAAGGAAAGGAGGAATGTTGAGCTCAAAAGAATTATCTACTTGCTTCTACTGTGTGGAGAGGTCGGCCGCAGAGATTGCCTCGGGTATCCTGTACAATTTCCTGTTCAAAGTAATAATAACACTATGAGGCCTAGAATCATATACATCATGACGTTTTCATAAATAAGGTTGGCCCAAAAGAACATCACAAACTTCGAGAGGAGCAACATCACACAATACCTCGTCTTTGAAGGGCTTGATGCCATACGACAGTCGAAACTGTTGGCTGACGTGGAGATCGCTTCCTTTGTGGAGCCATCCAATGGTGTACGGTTGTGGGTGCGACATTGTTGGCAGGGCCAGCCGCTTGACGACCTCTGCTGAGATGAGGTTCTTCTGGCTACTGCTATCAACGATGAAGTTCAGCGGGGTTCCTTTTACCCACATCTGTGAATGGAAGAGGCTCTCTCCTTCTTCTGGCTCATCTGCTTCACCACGCTGGAGCTTGGTGGTAGCAACGGTGGCACTGGGTTTCATGTCAATGATCCTTATTCCCCTTTCTAGTTCTGGCTCAGAGTCATAATCTGCATCTGATTCAGAGGCTTTCACTTCAACCACTAGCAACTGCTTTGAGCGATAGTCAGCAGTGTTATGCCAAGGGCTCTTATGGAAGTCGCACCACTTCCCGATATCTTTATTTGTCTTTCCGGTGTCCTTCTTTTCTTGCTTCTTGGACTGGTTGTCCTGATACTGCCCATATTTTATCTATCCTTTGTTCAGTGGGTTGGGGCCGCCCTTTCCTGGATTTTGTTATGAGGGGTTCCCAGACCCAAATTGCCACATCTTTTGTTTGAGCTTCTGCTCGATTTTGACGACATATCGGTAGGCTGTGCCCAAGGATGAGATTTCTAGAAATTCCATTCAGTATCGATGTATCTATGCAGAGCACCACAATACTTGAGCACCAGATGTCACTCTGAATCTTTGATACCCAACTTGGTGTGCAAGGTATGGAAGATATTTGTGAAATCTGGAACTGCTTGGTCTCTTTCTTGCCGCAGTGTGGTCCATTTGGTATACAGGTAGTCATAACTTCCTATAGGGTAGTATTGTTCCTTAATAGCATCCCTAAAGGATTCCCAGGTGGTCGTGACTAAAAATAATGAGGTTTCCTTTGTTTCCTTTTGCTCACAAAAAGTTTCCCACCAATCTTTGACATGGGGAATGACTTTGAGGAGCGCAAAAGTAATCTTTTCTTTATTCGAAAAGTTATGGACAGAAAAATACCCTTCTAGTAGATTCAATAAATTGTTTATAGCATTTGTGTCTATATGACCTTCAAATATAGGAATATCAAAGTTTATTTGTACCTTGAAGGGGGATATGCCTCCATTCGAAGAATATGCGTCTCCTGTTGGTAATCGCCGAAGGATTTGCACGAAACTATCCATCATCTCGTTCCTCTGTTGCGTGAGGGCTTCCTCAATCAACAATTTGAAAGGATCTCCTGTCCCATCATATTTATTTTCTCCTGCCATGGGAGGTCGCTTGGGCGTGCAAGAGCTTCTTTCCTCAAGAGAAACAAGCTCGAGACCCAACTCTTTGTACTTCGACCTCGTTGGGGACATGCATTAAGATGACAAGGAGTAGACCGCTCTGATACCACTGATTCAAATTTTATGAGAAGAATGAAAGAATACAGATTATTAACAGGTGGTTAACAAAAAATAACAGAGATACAATAAAACTGGTTTTCTATTCAATAACGAAATAAGCTGAAACTGTAAAATGCAGCGGAAACAAGCTTGCTGGAATGGTGGGGGCTTATCTCTGAGAAGAGATGTGACGGTAGTGCGCATTCACAAGAAGAAGGTTACAATGAATCTCTGAAGACATTTTTACAATAATATAGAATGCCAAAAATCCTAGACATCCAAAAACCTAACCCTAGGAGATGAAGCGCCAAAAGTCATGTGGGCCCCGTTTGGTTAAATTAGTACATCAACTTCTCGGGGTCGTAACTTTTGCATATTATCTCCATTTTAGGCGTGTGATAGCCTGTTGGAAAGGTATCATCGAGGAGATTCATTTTGGGGCCTCAATAATGCCTTTGGTTATCATTGAGGAGCTTGATCCCAAAAAACCTTCATTTAGGCCCTCAAAATGGCCCCAGAACTTAAAACTGCTAAAAATAGTAAATTGCCAAAATTGTCAGAAAATTGTTTTGAGCCAGTTGGAAAAGGTGGGTGGCCATCGATATCCATATAGATAAGTCCTTCCTCTTTAGGAAGAAATGGTCTCCATTGCGTTGAGGTCCCCCATAAGATGAGGAAATTTCTGCTGAATTTGGCCTCGGGTGAGCCACTTGCCTTGGTGCAGGAGCTGCCCTACTTTGATGTCTCGATAAAGCTGAATCCTTTGTTGTCGAGTGCCCTTGATCCATCTATCCACAATATGATCATTAAATTCCTGTTGTAGGAAGTCGGGGTTGAGCTTTTTTGGTGTCAGTTGTTCTGCTACTTTTGAGGTGTCCAATAATGGTGGGAAATAAGGGCAAAGGAGATCCACGTTGAACACTGGGTGCAGACCAAGGAAAGGAGGAATGTTGAGCTCAAAAGTGTTATCCCCCATGGCCTTGGTGATAGTGTATGACCCATAATGGAGTGGGCGAATCTTCCGATGGGGTCCTGTAAGGCGTTCTTTCTGTAAGTGCAACCAAACTTTGTCACCCTCCTGAAACTTATACAACACCCGATGTTGATCATGGCGCTATTTGTACTTGTCATTGGACTTCTATAGGATATCCTAAACCTGTTGGCAGATGTGTTGGATCTGCTCAATGAACTGGGTGGCTTTGTCAACTTCAGTTGGAGCAGGAGATGAGTCGGTCAAGGTGACCGCAAGGGGAAGTGAAACACCTATGGGTCCCAATGGTTGGAATCCCAAGCCCACTTGAAAGGGGTTGTGGCTGGTTGAGCTATGCAGGGCTCGGTTGTAGCTATGATGGACATAGGGAAGGATTTCATCCCATGTGCGAGGGTTCTTTGAATTGTACATGCGAATGATATGCACAATCATTTGATTTACAATCTCGGTTTGACCATCTGCCTGGGGGTGGAAGGCCGTGGATTTGGTGAGCTTGGTGTCCAACAGTGACCAGAGGCTTAAACAGAATGTGCTAAGAAATTGACTATCCCGATCTGAGACAATGGTTTGTGGGACTCCAAAATGTACCTAGACTCATTCAAAGAAGAGTTTGGTAGTGGCCTCTGCTGTGATGCTCTTCTTGCAGGCAACCAGAATCACCATCTTAGAAAAGCGATCAACAACCACAAAAACACAGTCATTTCCGCTCTTGGTGGATGGGAGGCTCGACATGTAGTCCATTGAGATGGATTCCCATGGCCTGTCAGTAATAGGAAGAGGGGTGTATAGGCCATGTTTCTTAGTGGTCGGTTTGGCAATAACACAGGCAGTGCAAGACCTGATATACTTGCTGACTTCTTGTCGAAGTTTCAGCCAGTAGAAATTTTTCTGTAGCATCGGCACTGTCTTTTCAACGCCAAAGTGTCCTGCCACTTGACTTTAGAGGGATTCCCAGATCAGCTTCGCTCGCTCACTTGATGGAACACAGATATGGCCCAGACGACACAACAACCCATCTTGAAGATGGAAATTATCGACAACTGCATTTTCACCCAACATTTGGTAGGTGGTGGCGAAGTTAGCGTCTTTCTCATAGAGTTGGGGCCATCCAGATGTCTCATGGCCACAAGAGTCTAGCACCATGGTGAGTGCCGCTACTTCCAGTCTACTGAGGCAATCAGTGATGCGATTGCTGCTTCCTATTTTATACTTTATGTTGAGGTGGAATTGCTGCAAGTATGTGGACCACTTTTGATGGTGGTCATTATGTAAATTTCCCTATGTCTGCATGAACTGCAGTGGATTATAATCAATGTGGATGACTGTCTCCTTCCCAAGAATGTAATGTCTCCACTGGTGGCATATTTTCACAATGGAGTACATTTATTTGTCGTAAGTGGTGTACTTACGGATAGTATCTGATAGTGTCTCACTTTGATAGGCCACGGGGTGGCCGTGCTGAGTGAGAGTGATGCTCACAGCATAGTTTGAACCATCTATCTTGATCTCAAAAGGATGTTGCAGGTCTGGTAGTGAAAGTACTAGGGCTAAGCACAAGTGCTGCTTTAAAGCCTTGAACGCTTGTTGTTGGGACTGGCCCCACGAAAATTTCACCTTACCACCACCCCTGTTAATTTGGCTAAGGGCCCATGCAATATGGGAGAAACCCAACATGAATCTGCGGTAGAAATTGGCAAGGCCCAAGAAGCTCTGAAGCTCAGTGAGTGTTGTTGGGGCTGGCCAGTCACGGGTGACTTGGATCTTGGCTAGATCCACATGTACGCCATGTTGATCAATGATGTAGCCTAGGTAATGGACCCTGTCCATGCCGAAGGAGCATTTTTCCAAGTTGGCGTATAGCTTGTGCTACCACAGGGTGTGCAGAACCTACTGAATATGATGCAAGTGTTTAGCCCAAGTCTTGCTATAAATTAGAATGTCATCCAGATACACCACTACAAAAGTATTGGTGAATGGTCACAGGATATCGTCCATCATCCTCATGAAAGTGGCTAGAGCATTTGTCAAACCAAAGGGCATGACCAACCATTCAAAAAGGCCTTCCTTTGACTTGAAGGCGGTCTTCCATACATTTGTCTATTCTATAGGGATCTGGTGGTAGCCAGACTTCAGATCAATCTTACTGAAGTATTTGTCCCTCGTGAGTTGATCAAGGAGGTCATCGATTCAGGGAATCGGGTACCAGTTTTTGACTGTGATAGACTGGTAATCAATATAGAGTCCCCAGGTTCCATCTTTCTTCTGTACCAGCACGATTGGGCTCTTGCAAGGTGATGAGATAGGGAGAATGTGCCCCTTGTGGAGTAGTTCTTGGATCTATCACTTAATCTCCTCATTCTCTAACAAAGAGCGATGATAGAATGGCCCATTGGGTAGCGGTGCACTGAGGGTCAGATCGATGGGGTGCTTGACTTGGCAATGTAGAGGTACCCCTTTAGGTGAGGAGAATATATCCGAGTATTTTACCATGACCTTATCTACTTGCTTCTGCTGTGTGGAGAGGTCGGCCATAGAGACCCTGGATGTGGCTGTGATCTTTCACTTATTCTGAGAGCGAATCACGAATAAGACAAACTTCCCCATCTGAGAGATGACCTTCCTGCATTGCTTAGCAGAGATCAAGGAAATAACACTAGGTGGGACTGCCTCGGGTATCCTGTACAATTTTTTGTTCAAAGTAATAATAACACTAGGAGGCCTAGACTCATATACATTATGACATTTCCATAAATAAGGTTGGCCCAAAAGAACATCACAAACTTCGAGAGGAGAAACATCACACAATACCTTGTCTTTGAAGGGCTTGATGCCATACGACAGTCAGTATTGTTGGTTGATGCGAAGATCGCTTCCTTGGTGGAGCCATTCAATGGTTTATGGTTGTGGGTGCAGTGTTGTTGGCAGGGCTAGCTGCTTGATGACCTCTGCTAAGATGAGGTTCTTCTGGCTACCACTATCAATGATGAAGTGCACCAGGGTGCCTTTTACCCACATCTATGAATGGAAGAGGCACTCTCCTTCTTCTGGCTCGTCTAGTTCACCAGGATGGAGCTTGGTGGTAGCAACGGTGGCACTGGGTTCTGCATCAATGATCTGTCTTCCCCTTTCTAGTTCTGGCTCAGAGTCATAATCTACTGCTGATTCAGAGGCTTTCACTTCGGCCACCAGCGACTTCTTTGAGCGACAGTGAACAATGTTATGACAAGGGATCTTGTGGAAGTCGCACCACATCCTGGTATCTTTCTTTGTCTTTCTGGTGTCCTTCTTTGCTTGCGGCTTGGATTGGTTGTCCTGATATTGTCCATATTTTCTCTGTCCTTTGTTCGGTGGGTTGGGGCCGCCCTTTCTTGGCTTTTGTTGTGAGGGGTTCCCAGGCCCAAATTGCTGCGTCTTTTGTTTGAGCGTTTGCTTGATTTTGATGGCATATCGGTAGGCCGCGCCCAAGGATGAGATGTCCAGAAATTCCATTTTGGTCTGGTTGTATCTATGCAGAGCACCGTGATACTTGAGCACCAGATGTCGCTCCAAATCTTTGATACCCAACTTGGTGCGCAAGGTATGGAAGATATTTGTGAAATCTGGCACTGCTTGGTCTCTTTCTTGCCGCAGTGTGGTCCATTTGGTATATAGGTCATCATAACTTCCGGCAGGGTAGTATTGTTCCTTAATAGCATCCCTAAAGGATTCCCAGGTGGACGTGACTGAAAATAATGAGGTTTCCTCTGTTTCTTTTTTCTCACAGAAAGTTTTCCACCAATCTTTGACACAGGGAACGGCTTTGAGGAGCGCAAAAGTAATCTTTTCTTTATTCGAAAAGTTATGGACAAAAAAATACCCTTCTAGTAGATTCAACCACTTGTCTACATCATCTACTTCTATCTGACCTTCAAATATAGGAATATCAAAGTTTATTTGTACTTTGAAAGGGGTGATGCCTCTGTTCGAAGAAGATGCGTCGCCTGTTGGTAGCTGCCGAAGGATTTGTTCGAAACTATACATCATCTCGTTCCTCTGTTGCGTGAGGGATTCCTCAATCAATAGTTTGAAAGGATCTCCTGTACCATCATATTTCTTTTCTCCTACCATGGGAGGTCGCTTGGGTGTGAAAGAGCTTCTTTCCTCAAGAGAAAGAAGCTTGAGACCCAACTCTTTGTACTCCGACCTCGTTGGGGACATGCATTAAGACGACAAGGAGCAGACCGCTCTGATACCACTGATCCAGATTTTATGAGCAGAACGAAATGAATACAGATTATTAACAGGTGCTTAATACAAAATAATAGAGATATAGTAAAATTGGTTTTCTATTCAATAACAAAATAAGCTGAAACTGTAAAATGCAGCGGAAACAAGCTTGTTGGAATGGTGGCGGCTTATCTTTGAGAAGAGATGTGACGACATCGCACATTCGCAAGAAGAAGGTGACAATGAGGCTCTAAAGGCCTTTTTACAATAATAAATAATGCCAAAAATCCAGACATCCAAAAACCTAACCCTAGGAGATGAAGCACCAAAAGTCATGTGGGCCCTGTTTGGGTAAGTTAGTACATCAACTTCCTGGGGTCGTCACTTTTGCATATGAAATTTGTTTTAGGCGTGTGATAGCCCATTGGAAAGGTATAGTTGAGTATAATATTTTTGGGGGCTCAATTATGCCTTGGGCTATCATTGAGGAGGCCAATCCCAAAAAACCTTCATTTTGGCCCTCAAAATGGCTCTGAAAGTTAAAACTGCTAAAAATAGTAAATTACCAAAATTGTCAGAAAACTGTTTTGAGCCAGTTGGAAAAGGTGGGTGGCCATCGATATCCATATGGATCACTTAACCCTTGGGATAGAAACAGAACAAAGAAGGAAAAGATAAGATCTATTGTCGTGCAACCTTTCCTCCTGCATTTTGGTTGCAAAATTACTACACATTTCTTTCTGTTAGGGAATTTTTCCACTGCAATATTATTCTGATCGGAGTATAACTCCATAGGAGTTAACAAAAAAAGGAGTATAGTGGTTCCTTTGACACCCTTATTCGATACCTATCCCATTGGATTCCTCAGCACCAACTTTTCCTCAAACAATCTAAATGTGCCTTTGGAGCCTTAGAAGTGGAGTACCTAGGTCATATTGTTGGCAAGGATGGTTTAAGGGTGGATCCTAAGAAAATTGAAGCTATGCAGGATTGGCCTCGCCCTAAAACTATTAAGATATTGTGTGGTTTTCTGGGTTTAACAGGTTATTATCTCAAGTTTGTTAAGAATTATGGAAAATTTTTAGCACCTCTCACTGCTCTCCTTAAAAAGAATGCCTTCACTTGGACTCCAACAACTGATCAATCCTTCCACACCTTGAAAGAGGCTATCTGCCTGATGCTTGTCGTGGCACTTCTATACATCACGAAGGCTTTTGTTTTGGAATTTGATGGAAAAGGAATTGGGGCATACCTCATGCAAGATGGTAGGACTTTGGCCTTCACTAGCAAACAACTTTCAGACATACATTTGGGCCAATCAATCTATGAAAATGAGATATTTTCTATTATGCATGTTGTGGATCTATGCCATCCTTATCTATTGGTGCAATTATTCTAGATTAAAACTGATCACCAAAGCCTCAAGTATTTTCTGGAAAAAACAATTTCAGCCCCAGAGCAACAAAAATGGGTAACCAAGTTATTTGGATATGATTATGAGATCATTTGCAAGAAGGGAAAATAAAATTTGGTCACTAACGCTCTTTACTTAAAGTATGAAGAAGAAGGGACCCTCTTTTCCCTCTCCTTCATTGTACCAGATTGGCTCCAAGTTGTATGCCAGGAATGACTGCAAGACCCCAAAATTTTTCGCCTGATCCAATAATTGCAAAAACATTCTCCAGCTTCTCCAAGGTACTCTTGGCACAATAATTAGCTTCGCTACAAAGATCATCTATATTTAAGCAAACGACCGCAACTTAATTCCACGGTGCTTTTTGAGTTTCATGCTTCACCCATAGTTGGGCATTCATGGTTTACCAAAACCTATGAAAGGGTCAAATGTTCTTTTTATGGGATGTTATGAAACATGATGTCCACAATTTTGTTTCTTAATGTGATGTATGTACATGCAACAAGGGATAAATATTCAAATCACCAGGCACACTCCAAGCAATTCCAATTCCCCCTTCTATTTGGTAGGATATTTCTATGGATTTCATTGTGGGCCTACCTAAATCCAACAATAAGTCAATCATCATGGCGATGGTTGATTTTCTTTTCAAATATGCTCATTTATGTGCTCTTCAACATCCCTCCACTGCATCCATGTTGGCTCAAGTTTTCATGGATAATATCTTCAAACTTCATGGCATGCCTCACTCTATTGTTTCTGGAAGGGATCCCACATTCACCAACAATTTTTGTCAAGAATTGTTCAAGCTACAGGGCACCCAATTATATCTCATCACCGCCTATCATCCCCAGACTGATGGCCAAATTGAAATTGTCAACAAGTGTTTGGAAACATATTTGTGGTGTTTTGCATCTGACCGACAATATAAGTGGGCTCATTGGTTACCCCTAATTGAATGATAGTACAACACATATTACCATACAACTACTCACATGACTCCTTTTAAAGTAGTCTATGGAAAACATCCATCATCGGTTCTCTCATACATGCTAGGTGTCTCGAAGGTTCAGGAGGTTGACACAAATATTACAGTATGCAAGGTCATTCTTCGTACCCTCAAGGAAAATTTGGTGATGGCTCATAATCACATGAAGTAACAAGTCAATCAAGGTCATTCTGAATGTCAATCTGTTGAAGGGGACCATGTGTTTCTTCGTCTGCAACCTTATAAGTAGACTTCACTCAAAGTTGAACATTGTCAAAAGCTTGCTCCCAAATTTTATGGTCTTTATACAATTCTCAAGCGAGTGGGGCCTATGGCCTACTAGTTAGCTCTACCTAGTGATTCTAAGCTCCATCTTGTTTTTCATGTCTCATTCTTAAAGAAGGTGATTGGAACTAAGTGCCAAACTCAAACCAAATTCCCTGAGTTGGATGAAGAAGGGTCCATTTGGTTTCATCCCCAAGTAGTCTTGGACCAACATGATTGTCGTCTTCGTCAGTGCACTATCAACAAAGTGTTAGTGCAGTGGAAATATACAATTCCAAAAAATGCCACCTAGGAACCCACCACTATTCTACAATAATTTCCTCATCTCAAGCCTTGAGGACAAGGTTGTTTTTCAAGGGGGAGGGCATGTTAGGGACCTAACCTCCCTAACCCCTCACGTAGGTAGAATAATACATTTTCCATGTAATAAAGGATGACATTAGTTTATAAGGCCTATTTAATAAACGTGAACAAGTCAATGTAAGAAGACCTAATAGAAGCTTCCACTTCTAGAAATATGTTCCTCTAAAATGTTCTTTAGAAGATAGAATTAGTATAAATAAGAGTAGGAGGCATGATAAATTTTTTTGTTGAGAATTATTGTAATAGATATCTTCTATGTTGAATGTTTCCCCCTTGAAGAGGCAAGTGAACATTGCTTTCTTTGAATAAAAGTATCATTTCTAGTGTTTCTCTTCTCAATATTTTGGTGTTCAATTAATATCTGTTGAATATTCTTGTTTCTACATATCATATTTAACATTTGGTACCTTACACTAAAGGTCATTAAATAATTTTTCCAACATTTTGACAACAAATAAAAAAATCGATTACTTACAAGCACACTCTGTCGCTAAAGTCTTCAGATCCTTTGTGCCCTCCATTAGATCAAACAATTGAGTGCCTTTGGTGTCCTCAAAGGTATTCATCTTATAATAGCATTGTATGACCCCAATAATAGATACTAAAGATCGCTTAACCTATCCTTAAACATTTAAACCCTTACAATCCAAATCTAACAACTTCTTAACAAATATGCCCTAAATAAATCTCAAAGTCATGGATCCCGTCGAATAAAAAATATTGAACCGAAAAAGACTTTAAAACTGCACCTAACGTCCTAAAACTTTAGGAGCAACATAATCTCTCTTCTAGAAATACAATACAAGATTATACAACAGACTACACAACGAAAACACACATATTCCCACAAAGAAACATAAAGATCTTTGGAGAAGCAGAGCACCTGCACGCTACACTAAAACAAAGTCAAATCTTCTGCATAATCTCTCATTTTGTTCATTAGACATCGATAAAATTCTGAAGAATTGGCTGCTAGGTTAAAATCCAACGACAGATCGTCTAAAACCTGTGCAAAACAAATGTTTGAATTCAGACCAACTAAATTTCCGCCGTGACAACTGCAGTCTTCTATCATTTTGGAATGATTGGATTCCATGTTCATGAAGGTGAAGAAAGCATCTCAGATAATCGTATGAACAATAGATGCAGGTTGATGGAGATTTCCTTTGTTGTCCTCTCTCCTAACCTACGCATTGTCTAAACTTTTCTTTGACACATTCAATTCTTTAATGCGATATATAATCATCCCAAGTGTCAAAAGGCATTTGTACTTATCATGCTCGTTTCTTAATGAAAATAAGAAAATCATTAAAATATGTGTTAAAGTTTTTTAAAGTTTTGATCATTCAAAGCAAGACTTATATTGGGTTTTTAATAAGTTTTTTATCTATTTATGGAAAAATAAATAATTTATATTATTTGAATTTTATCACTTTGATATTTAAGATCATTGAAAAGCCTCTCTATTGTTGACGTCTCATTATTATTTTTAATGAAATATCTAATTAAAAAACACGTAAAATAAAAACATCCAGAAACACTCACCCCCTTGATAATTCCATGAGAACAATCGATAGTTCCATGAGAACAGTCGAATTGGAAAGGAAAATAGTTTGACAAATCTAGTGCATAAAGCTTTTTTGATGAATAATTTTGTCGATTGTGGCACTGATTAATTGATAAATCCAGTGTATAAATATTTTCGGATGGATAAGTTTGTGGCTTGTGGCGTCTTTTTGTTGTGGTGTTTTTATGATAGAAACAAATAAATCAATTTAAATAAACAAGGTCAAGAGAAACAAAGCTGTAAGTACCTGCCAATGTTTTATGCATATACCTGAATAGATGCATCTCAATTGATAAGCATGATACACGTAGTTTAAAGCATGAATTTTTGTAATTAACATTTATCTTCTGGCAATACAATACAATTCAAGATTATACAACAGACTACACAACGAGAACACACATATTCCCACAAATCAACATAAAAGAGCTTTGGAGAAGCAAAGCACCTGCACACTACACTGAAGCATAAAATCTTCAGAATCTTCATTCATGTAGTGCTGTTACTCAGATATGAGATATGTTAATTGCTAAATTACTCAGATATGCCAATTGATTGCTCTGCCTTCATAATTACTAAAATGAGAGTTTAGAGAAAGGGCTTGACAAAAAATGACATGTTTTGTTTTTTTAGAACTATTTCCCTCATCTTCATGTATTCAATTAAACTTCTACTTTGTTGAAACCAATGTTTCATATTATGTTCTTTTATTCAGAGTTAAATTGATATTTAATTTATCTTCTTTATTGTAATAAATGATTTGTATTTCTATTTTTCATTTATTTTATTATTTTTTAATTTTATTTATGTTATTTTTTAACGAATATGGAAATAAATCTCTATCTATCCCCTTACTTATTTATTGAAATCAATGATTCAACTTCATAATTTTTAAAATTTAATATTAATTTAATTTTCATAAGACTTTAACTTCCAATTTCAACTTAAACAACTTGATTGATTTTCATAAGACTTTAATATCCAACTTCAACTTAATTTTTTTTATAAAACTTTAATATCCAACTTCAACTTGATTTTTATAAGAATTTAATATCCATCTTCAACTTGAAGAACACGATCTTCAATATTTAATATCCAATTTAACTTCGACTTCATAAAACTTTAATATCCAACTTCAACTTGATTTTTATAAAATATTAATATCCAACTTCAACTTGAAGAACATGATCTTCAACACTTAACGTCTAATTTGACTTCGACTTTAAACAAAGTTTCCATTAATATTGTGATATTAATGTGATAATGTGATATTATTGGATCCCGAATTTAACTTCAACTTACAACAAAGTTTCCATTAATATTGTGATATTATTGAAGATGTTTATTGTTGCCTTTCTCTTTCTCATCTCTATTTGTCTTTCTCATTTGTATATCTATTTGTATATTGTTGATACACCATAATTTATTTGTATATTTGTTCATCCACCATGTTTATAGTTTGAGGTTTCTTTCTTTGTTTTTCTCATGTTTATTTTTCTTTTTCATTTTCATATTTGAAGTTTTCTCTTTCCTTTTTCATGTTTATTTCTCTTTTTCATTTTCATGTTTATTTGTATATGGATGGTTCATTTTCATGTTTATTTTTCATTTTCATTTTCATATTTGAAATTTTCTCTTTCCTTTTTAATGTTTATTTTCCTTTTTCATTTTGGTTCATTTTCATGTTTATTTTTCTTTTTCTTTTTCATGTTTATTTGTATATGGACGATTCATGTTTATTTTCTTTTTTCATTTTCATATTTGAAGTTTCCTCTTTCCTTTTCTCATGTTTATTTTCCTCTTTCATTTTCATGTTTATTTGTATATGGATAGTTCATTTTCATGTATATTTGTATATGGACGGTTCACCATAATCTATTTGTTCATCCAGGATATTTAATATTTATGGTTTGAAGTTGCCTCTTTGTCTTTCTCGTTGATTTGTGTTTTTTTCCTTTTCTAATGTTTATTTTCCTTTTTCATTTTCATGTTTATTTGTATATGAATGGTCGACCATAATCTATTTGGATATTGTTCATCCACTATATATAATATTTATGATTTGAAGTTGCCTCTTTGTTTTTCTCTAGTTTATTTGTGCTTTTTTTTAAGGCTTTCTACTTGTTAAGTTCTATTTGTGCTTTCTTTTAGGCTTCCTAAGTAACATAAATGTTAACTTTTTCATCCCATCCCTAAATAAACTTGTTTTAATACTAATAAGATTTATAAGTTTTGATAAAGTTGTTTTAATACTAATAAGATTTATAACTTTTGATAAAATTGTTTTAATACTAATATGATTTGTAACAGGTAATAACATATTATGTGATTACAAATCCAATAAGCCTATACTCTACTACTATGTAGTGATTATATATAATTAAGATTTTTAATATTAAAAACATACTAAATGCATGTGATTATATATCACTAAGAGTTATAATATTAAAATTCTTTTGGGTGTAGGGAAGTTGGTGGAGTGCACGGTTAAGAAACTTCGTTGTGTGAAGTCACCTATTCGAAACCCTAACTTACCATGTGTCTTGTGTGTGGGGCAATGTGGGCACACCTGGAGGTTATAGTGGTAGCAATCAAATAACACAACCACATGTCATGAGACTACGTGTCCAACTAGTTTTTGATTCCACCAGTCACAAAAATATAATTAAAAACATACTAAATGCATTCTTGAAAAACACAAAAACAATAATACAAAATCTGCAATAATATTAGATCATAAAACACCAAGGATAAAAATATTACTTTCCAAACAAGTGTCAGAAATCCATGAAAACATCATTACAAAATCTAAGATAGTATCACATCATAGAACACCATGGATACAAGTCTTACCTTCCAAACAAGTGCAAGAAATCCACAAAAACAACAATACAAAATCTAAGATAGTATCACATCATAGAACACCAAGGATAAAAGTCTTACCTTCCAAACAAGTGTGAAAAATCCACAAAGACAACAATACAAAATCTAGGATAATATCACATCATAGAACAACAAGGACATGGGGAACACTCTAACCCTTTTTAGTGTGAGAAAACTACAAAACAACAATACATTATCTAGAATAGTATCATATCATAGAACACTATTCGTACCTTCAAAAACAAGTGTGTGGGAAAATATCTAACCCTTTTTTATTATTCTTATATTTACAATGAAAAAAAAGAAGATTTGACTTATCACGGTGAAAATAGACAATGTCGCCTATGATATGTTGAATCAATGATGGAGTTATTCTCTTGCTATGCTCTATTATACCACTCCTTTACACTATAAAGTTGAAATTACTATAATAAGAAAACATTTTCTCTTCTAGAAGATAAAATTTTAGCAATTAACAACTAAATTTTAACATCCAATGAATTAAGGAGTTTTTGCATTCCCATACTTCTAATTAGGGATCAAAACCTTCTTAAGTGTTGAGCTAGTTCCACTAGTGTGACTAACCTAACAAGTTAAGGTTTTTGCATTCCCCGACTTCCAATTAGGGTTTGGAACCTTATAAAGTCTTCTTGAGCTACTTCCACTAGTGTAAGTAATGGGCATTGACATGGATTTTACTTGGTACTAAAGTGTTCAAATTTATGCTCAACTTGTTAGAAACATAACGTTCTCATACAAATTTCACTTTCGACATATGATATATTGTTAAAATTTCTCAACGAGAAGAATAATGTGAAAAAATGGCATATCATTTTGGCAAAGATTTTACCACTATAAATATTGTTTAATTTCTAAACAAACAACTTTTGATATCAATCCTATTTGTAGAATTTAAGCTTAACCTTAACAAGGCCATCACTCTAATTGTGCCGAAGGATGCTCTACAACTCAGTATGGGAGAGATGTCCATGTAACATAAAACATTAAAATAATGGTAAAGATCCACAAAATAATAAATTAATAATAAAATAATAAAAAACATTAATATATATATATATATATATATATATATATATATATATATATATATATATATATAT
>JZKD02S2220399.1:5783-20859 GCA_000966675.3 Picea glauca | reverse complement strand
AACCAATATTAGGGATTAACATTTATGAAGAAAGTTACCATGAATACCCCTATGAAGTTTCTCATGTTGAAGGCCTAGACAAAACTTCGATGTATATTCTCCATATCGAGGAGGATAAAGTTATCAAGCCTTGTGAATAAGCAAGCAGTTCCAATAATATGGTTCATCAACATATCCATGATTTCATATGTGTTGGAAGGTGTTCCCCCGACATGGATTGTATAATTTTTTATAAGGGCCCCATTTATGACATTGAGAATAGCTCTTGAATGAATGTTGAGTTCTCACCTTCGGTGAATTGGTCTTCCTATTTCGATGATAGATTTATTTGTAGCCTGGTGACGATATCAGCATAGATTTGTCTCATTCATCCAAAGATTACTTGTTACAACATACTTATGTTGATACCCAACTGCACCTTGGGGATCATCCTTTGGTGGATTCAAAAATATTATCTAATGAAGATTCTAAATAATCTTCTCAAAAGAGTTCTATAAAATAGCTTCCCACCTTTTCATAGGATGTGTGCAAGAAGTTTTTCAATTCAGGGAAAGAAAACGAGTGGTACAACATAATCCCTCCCAAAATAATTACCATTTGGTAAGTGTTTCAAAACTTCTTCATCGAAGGATTCATAGAAAAGGGAAGAAATGATCATACAACTAAGGATGAATATGAGCCATCATATAAATATGGTATACCTCTTCATCATTGGGTGGATTAGGCTTGTAGCCATTCTTTTCGGAAGGATCTTCTTCCTCCCACCGACCTCTATCAATTACATTCTATGATTGATTATATTCTTATTCATTTTCATGATTATTATGTGTCTAATGTGTCTTTGATATACTTTATAATTAAGCACCTAGGAAATACTCTAAGCAGGTGGTTGCACCAACTGTATAACTTCACTTGACATCACTTTTCATCTGACCTTTAGAGCCACGTGCCCTAGGTAAGTAGGTAGGTCATCTTTCTTTCTTTCATTTGCATCTTGATTGCTCATGGTAGTTTAATTGCATCTCATTTTGTCTTTCATTTTTCTCTAATTGCATTATTTATTTACATCATTCACATATTAGTTTAGAAATTTTTGAAAAAAGTGAAAATTTTTGTTTTGAGGATTAGTTTAAATTTTGGTTTTCAGATTATATGAACAAAGGGTGAGTGAGCCACCATGGATTTCATAGTTTTTTTTGTTTTAAGTGTGTGTAGGCACATGTCTTACCATGGGATGTTGAGGTTCTCATGCACTCTACAGTGAATACATGTCCCCAAGTAGGAGCTAGATGTCAATCCTCATTCCTAGGGATAACTAAGGAGATGATGTGTCGAGGCCCTTAGGTTGCAGAAATGAGTACCGAGAGATAGACCAGTAGGAAGATCCCCACATCACACCACTCATTACCTTGTGATCAATGGTTGCATCATTGACCACACCATATTGGCTTACAGAGGACAACATGTCTTGCTCCATGAGGTAACGAGATCGGTGTTGTGGTAAGTTTCATTTTAATAAATGAAGCATTTGAATATGTTGCAAAAGGTCCTTTCTTTATTTTCAAAATGTTTGCTTGGAAATTATGATATTTTCCTTATTTCACCTTGGTGGTTGACATTGTTTTCCTAGAATTTAGTGGTCACCCTCAGGGAAAGGGTTTCTACTAGGGTCTCCTTGATGAGTCATTGTACCGCTTCCACACATACTTTCCACTTTCCATGTTTCCTTCCCTTTGTTTCCTCATCTTTTCATTTTTCGAGCCACAATGACCCAAGAAGGGCGTGTACCTTGTTTCATGGGAAGAAGGCGATAAAGGACCAGAGGATTGTACCTGGAAAAAGACAAAATCCAATCATAAACCTTCTAGATGCTCTCCTTGGGATCCCGAGGGAGCCAGAAAATAAATACCCATTTGAACATGCCAACCAAGGTAGAGCGTGTGTGGGAAAAACTTTTCATGCTTAGGTGGAAGTCCCACATATCATCTTCAACTTGGGGAAGCATGTTCAAGTACGACCAAGGTAGAGTTAATGTGGAAAAAAAATTTCATGCTTGGGTAGAATTCCCACTTTATATTCAACTTGGAAATACTCTAACAAATAAATGGAAAAATGGCTTGGAAAAATCATGCATCCCAGAGGAAGGGAAACACACCCTCTACAGAGGCACCCATAAATGAGACAATATGAGTCCTTGTATGTCAAGAAACCCCATGCAATAAAGTATCACCCCCATCCACCTCATACTCCTCACATGACTTAGAGAGTGTCCACCTAGGAATCATTCCTTGACTTTGGGAATGATTCACCCAATAGGTCACCATGACAACCCTCCCATACCTAAATTTGACATGTTCTGATGGTTATTTTATTATGTATGGTTTACTTGACATGATTCGTATGACTTGTGATCCCTTGGAGGGTGAATTTTCTCATCTTTGCAGGGCCTTGACAGGTAGAAAGTTAGTTCGTGAAGACACAAGGTCCCTTAGACCTTCATTTGGGGCATGAATCCCGCGTGATGGATGATGCACCCAATATCCTAGGGACACATTGATGATGAAAATTTCCTTTGGGGACATGATATTACACCTTGGAGGAGGAGGCTATCCCTCCATTAGCCCAACATTTGGCCTTAGAGGCCCAAAGCGTCACATTCTAGGGCTTGACGTCACATTTGAGGGATAGGGTTTGATGGTGGTGGTGATGATTTGATTATGACTTGGCATATTTGATATAGGAATACCTTTACACCATGAATATATGACCTTTGAAGGCCCAAGGTCTCCTTCAACTATCTCAATGACTTGTTTGTTGTGCCAAAACATCACCCCTTTAGGGAATCACATCATCATTTAAGTCTTTTACTTTCTGTAATTTTGAAATTAAATTTGTAAAGGGGAAAATTAGGAGGTTGGCCTCCCTAATTTTTGTTTTACCCTAAGTTAAGTGGAAAAACTAATTTTAGAAGGTCTTGTATAAATAAAGTCTCTGTGACATTTCATTTTAACAACTCACTTGAGGCTTAGACCTCTCTTTGCTGAAATTTTCACCCTTCTTGGGAATTTTATCTATCTCTCTCTCTTGAATGTCTTATGGATGATGCAACTTGTCTATTGGAGGAAAAAGTAGTTCGCTATATCTTGGATGCTTGGTCCTTGCTATTGTGGTGGAATATTCTTGGTAAATGGGGGGTTATCTTGTTATCTCTTGGAATTGGTAATAAATTTATGCATTAGTTGTATTATTTCTTCTTGTTTCATGGTTATTCTTGTCTAACTAAGATCCATATTTATCTTGAATAAGCATGTTTTAGCAAAGGTTGTTAGGAGTAAAAGGGCTTACTCCCTTCTAGAATTACCTTGCTAGTTTTGTTTGTTCTAGCGAGTAAAAGGGATTACAACCCTAGAGAAGTAACAAAACTAGATTTTACACAAGATATTTCATCACCCAATTGACTAGGAAGTACTCTATTTGCATTGGAGAAATAAAATCATTGCATTGGTAAACGTGAATTTTGTAGATATTGCATTTGTTCAAATTGGATTCAATTTTACATGCTATAAGATTGCTTGAGCCACTAGGGTTTCTAGATTAGCCAAGTGATTCTTATTTCTGTTATAATTTAAAGCCACAACCATTAGGGCTACAACAAGCCTCTCTTTAATCATATTTGTCATTTTTTCTACTGTTGAAAATCACAAGTAAATAGTGCTAATTATTCTTCTTGTCAAGGGATTCCATTCAAGTACTTTTCTTGTGAATTTCAATGGCTACAACTTGTTGTTGTAGAAAAAAAATTCTATAGCCACAAGGCTTCCCTAATGTATTGTTGATAACACCAGTTTTCTAACCTACTTTACCATCAAAACTTGTGTCTAAATATTGGGATATTATCTACGTGTTTAGTGCTTGATTATCCAACAATTATTTGGTGTTTAGCATGGTTACTTTTGCAGTGATTAACATTTTATATTGATGATATACATATTTAAATATTTTTGTAGTTTCGGACAACAAACTTGTCTTGGTTGTTCCCTTTGGTTTTAAGGCGTTTATCTAGCCAGGACTAACATTGTGGTGTAGGTTCTCAACACTTGGAAACCATTCTTTACCAACAAGACTTCATCTCCAAGCCTTTATCCTTCTCCAAATCTGACCTATAGGATTTTTCACCATCATCTTCTCACTTTCCATCTCAATCACCCTAGGGTCACCGGGATTCCCCACTTGTGGTGATTTATCATCACTAAAGTAAGGGGAGTGTCTATCTCAGGTGACAGTTGGTAGGTACTCCCATAGTTGTCACACTTTTTTGGTTTGGGTTGGGATTTTCTCAACCTGTTAGCGTCAGAAGTCACTCTTGGATTGCTTGCAGGAGCAGAGCCCAACGCCAATCAATTTTATGTCACGATTTGTTTAATGGGGTGATCGAATAGGTAAAGACTCAAGAAGATATAGCTTTAACTTAGGAAACTGGGCCTGGTATGTAGAAAGCAAGGGAGGTCTTGATCCAACTTCCGTCAGTAGATGATTAAAGGGTGGTAGATGGGAGACTTGTGAGAAGGGTGAGAAAGATTGCCTCAGGCGTTAGGCCTTCGAAAGCTTGAGGATGAAAAACTCAGAAGCCAATATCCTCTTAGTCCAGAGATTCAAGGAGTTGAGGGATGACTCAACTGAATCCTCCAATTCCAAGTCGTTCAGTGCTAAGAAAATCACAGGAACCGATTAGAAACAATGAAATTGTCACAGTGATCCAACCTACATCATCCTATAACAGCTACAACTTGACTAGATCCTCCAATTATGATTTGTTCTAACATAGTAAACAAAGAGATGAAAAATAGGCTGACATCCATAAAGTAAGAAGTCTCAAATGCCTTATACATTAACCAGAGCGACCAGCGTTTCATCAAAACTTTACAATCGGGAGCCTTTCTCAACCATCGATAGATTACAAAATACAAAGACTGAGTTTATATACTCAAATAAATTCTCCTAACATCGGCTTGCTCAGTCATCCAAAGCTTGGTGTCCCTTCAGCCAAATTCGGACGGGTATTCTTTGTCAGACGCCACCTTAACTGCATGTGACTCCTGCAAGGGGAGTAGCTGAGCCATTAAGTGTCGAGCTAGCATGTGCAGACCTCCTCTGGCTAGTCGAGAACTCAGCATGGCTTCTTTTGAAAAAAGGGTACACAGGACCCTCTCGAGCAGACCTCTTTCCAGACCCTCCATACCTCAAACTTAATGAATGAAGAGAGGTCTCAACCACCCCTTCCTGCCTTCATTTACTCCAAGTGAAGACCAGGATCGAGGTCGAGTCCGATGGCACCTGGAGATCGCGATGATCCCCTCTGTGAACAAACTCGATGCCTTTGGCCCCTCTTGTGCAGCTCTTTTCCTTCCCAAGTGACCATCAGTTGTGACCCTGTGTTTACTTTCAAAGGCGCTTTCGACGTTCATGAATAGGAAGGAGTTAATCCTCACTTATCACGATTGTGATGAGCGAAACGTCGAGAGGGCCTGATTGGGCGCCACGCGTCCCCTTAGATCTGACGGTCCTGAACTTACTCGGTGATGTTGTGGGCCTGGGTCCTGGACACTTCCGGCACCTCGCGCATCTGGAAAATGACGGAGTTGCTCCTTGCGCCTCGAAATAGCGATGGTAAAAATGGAAAGAGGGCATGATCGTGTGCCAGGTGTCTCCTGTGGATAGACGGCTGAGATTTCTCCGTGATACTGCGGGCCCGACTCTGGGCGCTTTCGACGCTTTCGGGGTTCGGGGTTTCGAGATGTAGAACGACATAGAACCCTGACCCTTCAAACTCCCGACTGTCGAAATGCCGACGTGACCAGATCTCGTTCCACGCATCCTTTAGATGGATGGCTGCTACTCTTTCCTGCATACAATATAGGCGCTATCCATCACGCTAATCTCGGCGCGACTCTGCCACCCGCAATTTCCCGCCGACTGTCGATCTGCTCCTATGGGTGAATCTGGACCGTCGAAAATAAGATTCGCCCGTTTACTTGCTTGGAAGCCTGAAACGGGATTTTTCCATGCTGCGCTCGGGCGCTTCTCCTACAATCTTGCAGACTTGAATACTCTTGTGCGCAGGACAAGAAATGTTAATAACATTAGGCTCCACGGGGGATAGAGGTGTCCCTGTGATGCTCTAAGAACTCATTTTGTAGCTTCAGTGCCTTGATGTTGGGTTATGGAGTCATTTTATTTAAAACTTAAAGACGGAAAGAAAAACAATATTTACAACCGCGAAAGAGCCATGTGCGGCTCAAGAGAAAAATATTTTTAGGAAATGCCCATTCACAGGGCCATTGAAAAGTTCCTGATCCTTTAAATCTCGTACCGTGTAGGTGTTATTCGAGAATACTTTAGATACTTTGAAAGGCCCAATCCACAGGTCTTCGAATTTTCCGTGCTTGCCTTTATCTTGTTTAGGATCATCCCATTTCAGTACCAGGTCTCCTATCCGAAACTCTTCCTTCTTGGCCTTCTTATCAAAAACCTGCTTGATCCTTCACTGATGGTCCTGAATTCTGCCCATTACCTGCTCCCTGACCTGCTGGACTTCCACTAGCTGATGAATTCTTCTGATCATGTCATCAGGTTCCCCTTGATGATCCTGGAGGAATTTTGCTACATGAATGGCTAAATGAGAAGGAAAAACAGCCTATGTTCCATAGACTAGTTGGAAAGGAGATATGCCTATGGACCTCTTCGTGGTCACTCGATCGTCCCATAGAGAGAATTTCAATCTTGAGTGCCAGGCCTTCTTGTGGTCTTCCAATAGTCTTTTGATGATCCTTATCAGGCTTTTGTTGGAGGACTCTGCTAAACCATTTCCCTAGGGATAGTACGGGGTGGAGTGAATCAGCTTGATCCCGAATTGCTCACAGAACTTGGCTAATGGCTCAACCCTGAAAGAGGTTTCATTATCCATGGAAATCTTACTTGGGCAGTCGAATCTTGTGATGAGGTCCTCCAGGAATCCAATGATTACCTTGTGGGAAGCACTCCTGGTGGGGATAGCTTCAATCCACTTGGTAAAGAAATCAGTGGCAGTCAGGATCCATTTGTGTTGCCCACTGGAAGCAGGGTGAATTTCTCCAATGAAATCTAGGCCCCATTGCTGGAAAGGTCCTGAAACAACCACAAGATTCAACAACAGAGACTTGAGTTGTTGTTTTCCTGCAAATATTTGACATTTGGTGCAAGCTCTAACCCTCCTGCAGACGTCAGTGAACAAGGTGGGCCAGTAGTACCCAGCTCTGAGAATTTTGTGGGCTGTGGTCTTCCAGAAATGGTGCCCTCCACATAGGCCGCTGTGAAATTCAACCATGATCATGTTAGCCTCTTGCGGATCCACGCATTTTAAAATCACCCCCAGGGGGTCTTTCCAGTATAAAATTTGATCGACAAGGCAATATCTGACTGCCTTGAGCTTCAGATCTCTTGCTTTGTTTCTTTGAAGGTCGTCTAGCGGCCGCAACTCTTGTAGAAATTATATGACATCCTTATACCAAGGACATCGAGCCAATGGGGGATCCCTTTGAGGGTCTATTTCAGACAGCTGGCCCTACTGAATCCATGAGCATTCATTGATAAAACTTATTCCCAAAGCTTGGTAATTGGCTTCAGCCAATAGCTTGGCTAAACCTTGACCTTTGATCAATTTGGTAGGTTTTATTTCCAAGTCAAATTCCAGAATCTTGGCTATCCACTTACTCCTTCTCCCATCTATGTCAGGCTGAATAAGAATGTCTTTAACAGCAGTTGAGGGGACATAGGCAATGATTTTTTACTGCAGGACATAAATTCTAAATTCCTTGATAGCCTTTACCAGGGCATAGGCCTGCTTCTCCATAGTGTCATACCTGGCTTCGGCATCCCTCAATGCTCAGCTGAAATAGGCAATAGGCTGCTCTAGCCCGACTTCGTTTGTCTATAATAAAACAGCAGCCACTGTGTCAGGTGAGGCAAAGGAGAAAATAAGGAAATCCTTTGAGTAGTCGGGACTAATAAGCACAGGGGCTTCAGCCAGGGGCTTCTTTATTTTCTCAAAGGAATGTCACGATTCATAAGTCCACCTCACTTCACTTCCTTTTCTTAACATGGTTGTTATAAGTCTCACCTTCTCAGCAAAGTTAGGCACAAACCTCCTCAGAAAATTAATCTCACCAAGGAAAGATTGGACCTCCTTCTTGGACCTCGGGATTGATAAGGCTTGCATTGCCTCAACTCTACTAGGGTCAATCCTGAATCCTTCCGCTGATACTATGTGGCCTAGTAACTTTCCCTCCTGCATGGCGAACAGAGATTTCTTGGGGTTTAATGAAATGCCAAAACTCCTGCATTTTAGGAAAACCTTCCTGATATGAAAACAATGTTCTTTATCAGATTTTGAAAACACTGTGATGTCATCCAGATAGACGACCACAAATTTATCCTTTTCCCCAATGAAAGCTATGTCCATGGCACGTTGAAACATTTCCCCGGCATTCATTAATCCAAACGGCATCTTAGCATACATGAATGTGCCCCATGGGGTGTTAAATGTCATTTTTTCCCTGTCCTCAGGCAGAACAGAGACTTGATTGTAGCCAGAGAAACCATCGATCATGGACATCCTGTATGCTCCTGTTACCCTCTGCAGTATATGTTCCATCTTTGGTAAGGGGTAGTTATCCTTTCGTGAGCTCCTGTTCAAGTTTCTGAAGCCTACACAGAGTCTAATTTCTCCATTCTTTTTCCTTACTGGTACCAAGTTGTCCACCCACTCTGAATATCTCAGTGGTACGATGATCTGGGCCTGCAGCAGCTTCTTCACTTCCCTCTCCATAATAGGCAGCAGCATAGGATTGATCTGTCTTAGCTTCTTCCTAAACGGCTTTGCCTCGCTTTTCAACGGGATCTTATGCTCAATGACAGAAGTGTTATATGTTTTGAGATCTTCATAGGTCCAGGCAAACACATGAGCAAATTCCCTCAGAAGTCCAGCGTATTCAAACCTCTGCTCCTTTTTCAAACTTCCTGACAATTTGACCAACTTGGGCTCACTCTTAGTGCCAATGTTGCACTGAATAGCCCCAGCGTCATCCTCCGAGATTTCCCCTTTTAATGACACATCATTTCTATCAAAAATCCTTTCCAAAGGAACCAGTCCTCTTGGAATATGATTGTTGGGCAGCTGCACAATGTTACGCTCTGCAATCTTATTCAGAAAATTACCCCCATCAAGCTTTTCTTCAGAGACAGAGTCTTGGTCGATATGCATCTCTGAAAATTCTTCGACAGTCTCCAAGAACTTCTTGATCTTGAGATCATCCTCGAATACCTTCCAATGTTTGACGTTGTCAGGTATGGAGGGTCTGTATTTTACTTCTACATCATATCTGAATTTGGGCGGCAAGGGTACTTTGAAGTTGCTTGCTGATGTAGCCAAGTAATCTGCCATTATGTTATCCTCTCTTGGGATGAAATAAATGTTAAATGCTGAGAAGAAATTGTTAGTTAGGTCCCATACCTCATTTCTGTAACTCCTGAGTCGAATATGCTTGGCCTGATAAGAATTTCTAATCTGTTGGACCACCAACTCTGCATCTCCGAACATTGCTACTTCATGAATTCCCATTTCCCTTGCAACTCTTAACCCTAGAACAAGAGCTTCATACTCTGCCACATTGTTGGTAGCTTAAAATTCTAGTTTGTATGACAGAGATATGGTTTCCTGAGCCGGCAACACAAAAAACACCCCAGCTCCAGCACCTTCCTTGGAAGAGGCTCCGTAAAAAAAAAAATTCCAGACGGGGGAGATGGGGGAAGAACACTCATGAGGAGTGGTGGGTTGTTTTCTGAGTTTTAAGGAAGGCTTGGGAGAATTAGTGAGTTGTAGTACACTGGAACCTAAATCAGTGTCTAAGGCAAAAATGGGATGGTTGGTAGGGTTTGCCTCATCACTGATTATATAAGCCAGTTGGGCTTCCCTGTATAGCCTCCTATGTTCTCCTCCAAACACTGGGATAGTAGCATATGTGAGGTCCATATGCAAAGTTCCCCCAAGTCTTTTTATCCAAGACCTTGATAACAACATACCAAACTTGGGGGGGACATCAGCCACTACAATATCCATGACCACACTTTTCATGGGAAACTGAAACAAGGTCACGACCAGGTCTTTGATGACTCCTAGACATTGAACTTTTCTAGATTCAAAGGAATAGAGGTCATGATAGGCTCCGGTGACTTCTAGTCCTAATTCTTCCATGACAGTTTTGGGCATGAGGTTGTGAGAAGCCCTCGAATCCATCAAGCAGTTGTGCAGTACCTTGTCATGTATGTTCAAGGAAGTGTAGAAGGGAGGGGATGAGTCATTCATGTCTTCTACCATAGGACCTAGAATAACTGCAGGATTTTCATCTTGCAAATTGATGGATTTTGTGGGAAGGCATGAAACCTCGGACTGCAAAATCTCAGAGAAGCGTTTCTTGAACCCTTCATGTTTAATTAATTCGGTTAGGGGCACAGAGATCTTGATATTTTGAATTTCATGCTCGAAATTAAAAGAAGATGTAAGCTTCAGTCTTTCTCTTATTTCGGGAACATGACTCTGGACTATGGGAGAGAGGGGTTGGGGCTTCTTACCTATGTGAATGTCTGCTACTTCATTAACAGGTTTCTTTGTTCTAGTGGATTGCTCAGGAATATCAGGTGCTACTGTCTTTTTCTTAGACCTCAGATCATACCTGCCTTGGCTACCACTAGTCTTGTCTCCCTTGCTCAGTTCATTTAGTTGATTGTCCATGAGAGACTCCTCATATGATGATTGAGTGAGATGAGGGAAAGGAGGAGTTTCCTTGAAGCAATGGATTTCAAGATCAACCTCATATGTTTCCCCTTCTTCCCCCTCAGCCATAAAATTGTTTTGAAAAGGGGCCTGAATTTTTGGGTCTTCTCTATCTCTTCCCCTCTCTCTTTGTACAGTTGGGGAAGTAATATTGTTTGGCCTCCTGAAACCTCCTTTGTTTTCGTCATTTTGAGGGCCCTTGTATGCTTGCCTCCCCTCCATATTCATTCTCTCCATATCTGTAGACAGAGACTTCACCATCTTGGTCAGTTCATCCACTTGAGGGTGGGGCACCGATGGGCCAGAAGTTGAGGCTTTAGATCTTCCCTTTCTTCTATCTGCGTCGACCTTGTTCCTCAATCTATCAGCTGCTAATACATTGGATTCCACTTCTATGGTCACATATTGCATTTGAGCTAAGGAGGTGGCTCTTATTTCTCTCAATAAAAGACAGAAATCGGGGCCAAATGCGCTAGCATAAGAAATCTTGGCTGAGGCTTCTGAAGGCTTTATTTCGACAGGGATTTTGTTATAAATCTTATTGAATCTTTTGGAGAAGTCAGAGACAGATTATCCTTCCAACTTCTTCAAAGACCCAAACTCTATCATGTAATACATGAAATCCTTCCTATCTCCCCACTGCCTCAAAAAAGCACTATCCAAATCTTCGATCCCAGAATTAGATCCGGGGGCCAATCCTCTAAACCATTTCCTCACCTCACCATCTAGGCTTTGGACGAAGACTCTCATCCAAACATCTTCATTTTCAATGTTCAGGTTGTCTGCATAAATGTAGAAAGAAGCCGTGTGCTCTTCCGCAGTTACGTCCCCTTCCCCAGTGAACTTGGGCATGTATTTCAAGTAATCTCCAGCAGGGAGAGGATTCATAGGATGAGGTAGGATTAAGAGAGCATATCTGGCAGTGACTATGGTTTCCATTATATTTAGAGGGGGATTATCACCAGCCATAGGAATATTAGGTGGAGGAGAACTTGGAGGAGAAGGAGCTCACAAAGGGGCTACTGGGAATGAGTCTCTAAGTGGGATGGGAAACAAAAGGGGATTTAAGGAGAAGGCTAACGGGCTCAAGTCAGTAGGCGCTCCTCTTTGTGCAGGAGTGGTAACAGTAACAAGAGGAGGAGTGGTAAAGATAGGAGTGGGGAAATCTTCAGCGGTCCTGGGTCTACGCCAAAGTACAGCTTCAGAGGAGAGGGGAGTGATAAGGGCTTCTCCCTCCAATGCCAGACCAAGAGGGGAAAACTCAGCAGGAACACTCCTGATATTCAGGAAATGGGAAACCTCAGAAGGAGGTTTGTTAAGAAACTGAGGAGGAGAAAATGGAGTTCCTACAGAAGGAGATGGTGGATTACCTAGTTCGTTGGTGGAAGCTTCCTCTTCAGAGACCTTTCCGTTTCTGAGAACCACCTCTAGAACAGTTTCAGGTGTAGCTAGAGGTAGCTCTGGATGAGACCGTGTGTGTCTGCCTCTGAAAGCCACAATTAATACAGCAGGTTTGCCACAGTGGAGTCGACACAATGGATTCGCCAGGTGCACAGTAAAAATATTCAAGGGCTCTGATACCTAATGCACCTTCAGAATCAAAGGCTCAATGTCATTCAATCCCAAGGAAAATTTTCAACTTCGTCCCCGGCAACAGCGTCAAAAGTCACTACTGGATTGCTTGCAGGAGCAGAGCCCAATGCCCATCAGTTTTATGTCACAATTTGTTTAATGGGGTGATCGAATGGGTAAAGACTCAAGAAGATATAGCTTTAACTCAGGAAACCAGGCCTGGTATGTAGAAAGCAAGGGAGGTCTTGATCCAACTTCCGTCAGTAGACAATTAAAGGGTGGTAAATGGGAGACTTGTGAGAAGGGTGAGCAAGACTGCATCGGGTGTCAGGCCTTCGAAAGATTGAGGATGAAAAACTCAGAAGCAAATATCCTCTTGGTCTAGAGCTTCAAGGAGTTGAGGGGTGACTCGATTGAATCCTCCAATTCCAAGTCGTTCAGCGCTAAGAAAATCACAGGAACCGATTAGAAACAATGCAACTGTCACGGTGATCGAACCTACATCATCCTATAACAGCTACAACTTGACTGGATCCTCCAATTCTGAGTTGTTCTAACACAGTAAACAAAGATATGGAAAAGAGGCTGACATCCATTCTCAAATGCCTTATACATTAACTAGAGCGACCAGCGTTTCATCAAAACTTTACAATTGGGAGCCTTGCTCAACCATCGATAGATTACAAAATCCAAAGACTGAGTTTATATACTCATAGAAATTTTCCTAACATCGGCGTGCTCAGTCATCCAAAGCTTGGTGTCCCTTTAGCCAAATTCGGATGGGTATTCTTTGTCAGATGCCACCTTAACTGCGTGTGGCTCCTGCAAGGGGAGTAGTTGAGCCATTAAGTGACGAGCTAGCGTGTGAATACCTCCTCCGGCTAGTCGAGAACTTGGCATGGCTTCTTTTGAAAAAAGGGTACACATGATCCTCTCGAGCAGACCGCTTTCCAGACCCTCCATACCTCAAACTTAATGAATGAAGAGAGGTCTCAACCACCCCTTCCTGCCTTCATTTACTCCAAGTGAAGACCAGGATTGAGGTCGAATCTAATGGCACCTAAAGATCACGGTGATCCCCTCTGTGAACAAACTCAATGCCTTTGGCCCCTCTTGTGCATCTCTTTTCCTTCCCAAGTGACCACTAGTTGTGACCCTGTGTTTACTTTCAAATGCGCTTTTGGCATTCGTGAATAGGAAGGAGTTAATCCTTTCTTATCACGATCGCGATGAGCGAAACGCTGAGAGGGCCTGATTGGGTGCCACACGTCCCCTTAGATCTGACGGTCCTGAACTTACTCGGTGATGTTGTGGGCCCAGGTCCTGGACACTCTCGGAACCTCGCGCATCTGGAAAATGACAGAGCTGCTCCTTGCACCTCGAAATCGCGATGGGCGAAACGGCAAGAGGGCCTAATCGCACTCCAGGTGTCTCCTGTGGATAGATGGTTGAGATTGCTCCGTGATACTGTGGGCCCGACTCTGGGTGCTTTCGACGCTTTCGAGGTTCGGGGTTTTGAGATGTAGAACGACATAGAACCCTAACCCTTCAAACTCCCAACTGCCGAAATGTCGACGTGACCAGATCTCGTGCCACGCGTCCTTTAGATGGACGGATGCTACTCTGTCCTGCATGCAATATAGGCGCTATCCATCACGCTAATCTCGGCGTGACTCTACCACCCGTGATTTCCCGTCGACTGTCGATCTGCTCCTATGGGTGAATCTGGACCACCGAAAATAAGATTCGCCTGTTTACTTGCTTGGAAGCCTGAAACGGGATTTTTCCATGCTGCGCTCGGGCGCTTCTCCTGCAATCTTGCAGACTTGAATACTCTTATGCGCAGGACAAGAAATGTTACTAACACAACCTACAATTTGTGCGATAAAATTTTAGCATTGTTTCCAGGGAAGATTTTGAATCCTCTTTCAATCCCTAACAACACTTTGGAAAGCTATCCCAAATCCTTTCCCTAGTTTTTCTGGCGAATCCACCTGAGGAATTTCCATCTTCCCTTTTATTTGATGAACTTTCTATGTTCATCTAGTTTCTCCACAACCTAAGAGATCTCCTTTCCCCATTTAACCTTTCCATATTTTGGTGATACTTGAGCTCATCTGGCGAATCCATTGAAGTTTCATTTCAGAGGATGACATTATGGCATCATGGGATGAACCCTTTCCTATAATTTACCGTATCTTGAAGACACTTTTGCAAATGGAAGGAGAAGAAGTTGTTGTTGAAGCCGCATAGAATCTAATGAATCTTGTAAAAGGGTTATCTCAAGAATCTACTAAAGAGCAAGCCCTTGCAGATGAATATATGCTTGAAGAGCAAGTTTATGAAGAAAGTTACCATGAATACCCCAATGAATTTTCTCATGTTGAAGGCCTAGACAAAAATTTGATGTATATTCTCCATATTGAGGATGATGAAGTTATTAAGCCTTGTGAATAAGCAATCAATTCCAATAATATGGTTCATCAACATATCCATGATTTCATATGTGTTGGAAGGTGTAGGTGGGACATGGATTGTATATTTTTTTATAAGGGCCCTATTTATGACATTGAGATTAGCTCTTGAATGAATGTTGAGTTGTCACCTTCAGTGAATTGGTATTCCTATTTCGATGAT
>JZKD02S2220377.1:0-19856 GCA_000966675.3 Picea glauca | reverse complement strand
GAATGGTTGGTCATGCCCTTTGGCCTAACAAATGCAGCATCAACTTTCATGAGGTTGATGGATGATGTATTGAGACCCTTCACCAACTCTTTTGTGGTGGTATATTTGGATGACATCATCATCTTCAACAGAACTTGGGAGGCTCACATGCAACATATTCAACAGGTTTTGAGCACTCTTCGGCAGCATAAGCTCTATGCTAGCTTGGAAAAATGTTCCTTTGGCATGAACAGGGTCGAATACTTGGGCTACATTATTGATGAACATGGGGTACATGTGGATCCAGCTAAGATCCAAGTCATCCGTGATTGGTCAGCCCCGACCACACTAACCAAGCTTTAGAGCTTCTTAGGACTTGCCAACTTCTATTGACGGTTCGTGTTGGGATTCTCCCATATTGCATGGGCCCTCAGCCAAGTGACCAAGGGCGGTGGCAAGGCAAATTTTGTGTGGAGGAAGGCACAACAATGAGCATTTGATGATCTGAATCATCTCTTGTGCTTAGCTCTAGTACTCTCCTTACTCGATCTGCAACAACAATTCAAGATTGAGACCAATGCATCCGACTATGTTGTAGGCATAGTACTCACTCAACACAGTCATCTGGTAGCATACCATAGTCAGACACTCTAAGATACTGTCTGAAAATACCCCACCTATGACAAGGAAATGTATTCCATTGTACAATCATGTCATCAATGGAAAAATTACATTCTAGGAATGGATACAATAATTCACACTAATCACAAGCATCTGCAGTTCATACTGACACAGGGGAAGTTGGAGAACGATCGTTATCAGAAGTGGTCAACATACCTGCAACAGTTCCATATCAACATCAAGTATAAGACAGGGAGCAAAAATTGTGTCGTTGACTGCCTTAGTCGACCTCTCGTGGTTGAACTCACCACCATACTCCATTCATGTGGACATGAGGCATCTAAGTGGCCCCAACTTTATCAGCAAGATCTTGACTTTGGCACCACCTATCAACTATTGGGTACAGGCGCGAATGTCACTGGTTTTCACATTTAGGTCGGACTTTTATGCCATCTAGGACACCTCTGTGTTACTGCAAGTGAGCCTGCAAAGCTGATTTGGGAGGCTCACTACAGTCGGATGGCAAGACATTTTGGCATGGAGAAGACTATGGTCGTTCTACAGAAACATTTTTATTGGCCAAAACTTTGACAGGACGTTAGCAAGTATATCAGATCTTGCATTGTCTATGCCATTTCCAAGCCATCCATCAAGAAGTAGGGCTTATACACCCCTCTTCCTACTCCCTAAAAAAAAAAAATTTGGCTTGTCATGGTCAAATTGTAGACAGAATCGGATTTTTATGGAATAATGTGTAGTTCTCGAAAAGACCTTTCCAACGAGCTATCACGAACTTAAAACAGAGGTCGTATGCAAAATTTACGACCCTAAGAAGCTAAGGTACCAACTTACCCATCAGGGCCCACATAACTTTTGGTGTTTCACCTCCTAGGGTTAGGTTTTTGGATGTCTAGGGTTTTGGCATTCATGAGTAATGTTAAAATTTCCTCTAGAGCCTCATTGTAATCATTTTGCTAAGACGGATGGGCGTAACAGCCACATCTCTTCTCAGAGATAGCTACCACCACTCGAGCAAGTTGTTTTCAGTTCTACAATTTTACATTTTTAGCTTATTTTATTTATTTTATAGAAGTTATTATTCACTGGATATTTGTTGTTGTTCTCCATATCTCTGTGATATTGTATTCAGTCTGTTATTCATTTCGTTCCGCTCATAAATATGGATAAGACGAATTGTTACCAAACCATACCACATTTGGAGTTGTGTATACTAGCACCGACAAAGGAGACATATTTACCAAATATCTTGTAGTCTCAACTGCCTCCGCCCATATTTCTTGTGCGAGCCCAACACCGCTGAGCATGCTCCTTGCCTTATCCATCAACGTTCAGTTCATTCTCTTGGCAACTCCATTTTTTTGTGGGGTATATGGTGTGGCATTTTGGATTGCTATGCCACACTACTGACAAAACTAATAAAACTCCTTTCCACATAATTCACCACCAATGTCAATTATTAGCACTTTAATCCTCTTCTGTGTCTGGTTTTCCACAAGATCTTTAAACTTCTTAAATCTTTGGAAAACCTATGATTTCTTCCTCATGAAATATATCCATGTCTTCCTGAAAAAATTATCTATGAAGGAGACATAATACATGGATCCACCAAGTGAAGGCATTGTAACCAGGCCAAACACATCACTATGCACCAGTTCTAGAATCTCATTTTCCCTTGGCACTCTAGATGGGAACCTCACCCGACTTTATTTTCCTTACATGCAATGTTCATAAAATTCGACTCTAAACCACATGCAGGAAAACCTTCAACCATACCTCTGCTTTGCATAACTCGAGGTCTTTTTTCTCCAATGTGTCCCATCCTCTCGTGCCATAGCCTGGTCAGATCGATTTCATCATGTCTTGTTGAGTTGATTTGAACCGACTTAGCTTGAGTCGAGTCGAGTTGTGTCGACATCAAGTCGAGTCGAGTTGAGTCACATTCGATTTGATTTCAAGAGAAATGATGTTGTTTCATCCAATCAAGTCGATGTTCCCTAACAGCCTGTACAAGGTACCAATTAGGACTCCTTTCATTAAGACCATCGCACCTCTGACCATCTTGCACGAATCCTTCTGAAACAGAGTATGCACACTTACATCACTCATCTTGCTAACAAATACCAGGTTTCTTGTCAAACCCGTAATCTGTTCAGCACACCTGAAAGGGTTCTTTTCCTCGCATCTTGCATTTTCAGTCGGAATCTTCCCCGTCCGATAATTATGGTTGTCAAGTATTCCCCAAAGAACACATCACCCCCATCATATCTTTAATATTCATAGAACAATTCTTTATGTGGTGTCATATGATAGGATTCTCCTGAGTCGATCAACCAAACATATTTATTTGACTGTGTATTGGTTGACGCCAGATACACATCACCTCCCTTCTCTGAGGTCGTCTTTCTCTCAATCGTCTGCTTCTCGTCGGATCTAGCATTGACTTATGTTGCCTTCGACTTACACTCCCTTTTATAATTCCCATCTTTACCGCATTTCCTGCATCTTCGCGTCGACTGACCCAGGGATTTAGATCTACCCTTTGGCTTAAACTTTCTACCATAGAATCTGCCTTTATCTTTGTCTATCGGTCGACCTCTCACTACCAAAGCATCTTTGGTCGATCCTTCCATGTTATTTCTTCTCATTTCTTTCAACAACAAAGAAGCAACCACATCCTCTAGCGCTAGTGTGGTTGTATTACTCCAAATAGCCACGACTAAGCTATCATATAAGTCTCTCAAAGAACATAATAGGATGATACACTTCTCCTTGTCAGTGATCTTAATATCCACAGATGATAACTGGATTAACATGGTATTAAACGCATTTAAATGCTTGGTCACCAAACTGCCATCACTCATCCTCAGAACATACAAATTTTTTTTCAGAAACATCTTATTTACCAGATATTTCGACCGGTATAAGCTTCCCAACTTGTTCCACAATTTCTTGTCTGAATCATCACCCAAGACTTTCAGCAGCACTGAATCTGCAAGACAAAGTCGAATCGTACTTGTTCCTCTTCTTTTGATTTTCTCCCATTCTTCCATCAACATGCCTGTCGGTTGGGTACCTGGACAGACCGTTGTCCATTGTTCTCAATCCACAAGAAGATCTTCCACTTAAGCTTCCAAAGCTCAAAATTTTGGCCATTGAATTTTTCTATCTCTATTCTGGAACTACTCACCATTCTTTAATACAATCTTGAACACAATTTCTGACTTACGACTCTTATTGTACTTAGGGTTTAGTTCTCATATTCAATATTGGCAAATCAAGATCTGATATACTTGGCAAATCATAACACTGCTTTGATAACTCACTCATCAAGGCAGACCTAAGCTCTGATACCACGTGTCAAGAAATGCAGGACACTTCGACGCTAATCCTAGCAGAAGAGAAAATGAATTTAATCAAGAATGCAAATGACACAAGCAATCACACAGTACATCGATATTTTACCCTAGAAACCCTTAAACAGGAAAACCAACATTCCTTTGAGCATTCTTCTCCCTTTTTGTCTTATTCAATCAGAATAAAAGGTTACATGTCTAAACTTGGTCCACACCTAAGACACAGTCGACATCATACCTTCTTGCACAGGCAAGAACAACCCTATAGCCAATTCGGCTTACATATGCATGCCCAACAACCTACACTTACACATGCATTAACCTGCAAAAGTGGATCCTATGATTACCTTACAACAACAGCTTTTGCAGCCTTACAACATGCTTCTTTATAGGCTTTACAACATGAAAACCCTAAATATTGGCACCCAAAATGGTTACAAATCCATGCATATCATTGACTACAAATCCTGCAAATCTCGGGATTCTATTACAGTTGACTCCAAGTCGGGTTTACCAATCTACTACCAGTCGGCCTCCATTTGGTCTCTATTCAGTCGTCTCACAATCGCACTTCGACCTCTTGTCAGTTGACTTGTCGTCGATATCTTCGACTTCAACTTTACCCGATCGACTCCCTCAACCTTTGACTTTTTGTCAATCCACCTCGACTTTGACATGTTGTCAATCCACCTCGTCTCCGACCATTAGTCGATTCACCTCAACTAGACTTTCACTGCAAAAAAAATAACAACCCAACAGAAAATGGAGGATGCAGAGCTCGTGAATATGGCATTGAATGGTCTTCCCAAGTCTCGGGAACCATTTTTCAAAGGAGTTTGAGCTCGAGAGTATCTCCTAGATTGGAAAATACTTTGGGATGATTGCATACAGGAAGAGACTCGGGAAGAGTCTAAGAGCAGCAAGCAGGGAGGTAGTGAAGATAATTGGGCTCTTGTTAGTAAAACAATGAAGGGAAAAGGAAAGAGTTCTAACAAGAAGGGTAATAGTGATGGACATTTATCACAGCTAGGAGAGAAGAAGGACTTTAGTAAAATCAAGTGTTTATCATGTCATAAGAATGGACATTATGCATCTCAATGTCCTAAGAAGAAGAAGGGTAAAGGAAAGATGCACAAAACAACATCAACAAAGACGCAACTTGATGAGTTTGCAACAAAGTTTGAGAAGGATTACTCACTAGTTTCTTTCCTTTCCACCAACACAACTGCGAGGAGTGCTTGGTTCTTGGACAATGGTGCATCTCGTCATATGAAAAAAGCATGAGAGTTATTTAGTAGTCCAACAGAGATAGACTAAGATATTCATGTGAAACTTAGGCCTCAAATGCAGAATGTTAGGCCTCAAATGCAGAACGTTTGACCTCCAAAGGCCCTGAATGCTGCCACATGTGCCAACTAGCACACAACTACCCTAATAAATGAAAACCCTTGTTGTGGATGACATCTAGGGCCACAAAAGTGATGTCATTGGCTCCCAAAGGTCAACGTCTAGGTGGAAAGACAAGATCCCCCTAGGTCTAGGTCTGTCGGAGTGTCCCTGCTGCAACACCCTTCTTTCTTCATGGTCCAAGTCTCTTTTGTATCTATTCCCTTGGTTGGGGTCACATCGTCCATCTGTGGGCTTTCAGCCCCATGGAGATCCAAGTTAATCATTACCCCATATGTATCTGTCCACTGGGAAAAGTCCTGTAGCAACAACAAGTATGCCCTCCAGGGGTTCATAAGTCATAGGGATCATAGCAATGTCAATCACATCTAATAATCAAATTACTCAAACATGTGCATCAAACCCCTCTTTACCCAGAAAAATGCTCAAAGACGTCCTACAGTTCAACAGGTTAGGTTTGGATAAGGTCTCAGGATGTCCTATTGGGCTAACCCTCCCTAATTTTGGGGTGTTTCCTAGGTGAGAACCAATCTAGGTCATGTTAGTGTGTGTGAAGTGGCATGGGGGGATTGTTTGGGCAAAGGGTGTAGTGATAACAAGGAAATGTAGGTCTTGCATGTGGGTAGCTTTGTATAGGGAAAGTTGTACCTTATCATGGATGCCATTGTTTCCTATCCCATTCAATGCCTTTTATTCTTAGTTTTATTGCTTTTGGTATTTTTCTTTTCAAGGGAAGAGTTGGGGGACATTTTCCTGGCTTGGTGACCAGAGGTGACAGCATTACCCACAAGCATTTCACGAAGATGAGAAGGTTGGCGCGTAATGAGAGCCCCTTTCTCTTGGCTATGCCACCAAGAGACACTACCCTGGTTTGGTGACTAGATAGATGGTAGTGTCATACCACTACATGCCCATGGTCCTAATAGGCCGGCTCATGATGAGACCTCCCATCCACCAACTAGTGCCTTGAGTTTTGATTTATCTTATGGGTTCCCTTTTCTTACCAAGAAGATTTTTATTATTTTCTTAGGAATCCCTTGGCAAAGCATTTCATAGATTTCATTTTGGCTTTTAACTCTTACCAGCTACATTTACCATCTGGGGCTTTAGCCCCTTCTTCCCACAAGGAAAGGTACAACCCTTCCTAGTGTTTAGAACCCAATGCCCGAACCAATATGGGAGGGAGATGAGAGGAATAATGATGGAAAATGATAAGTATGGAGGCAATGGATGATGACCTTTAATATACCCACCCAGTGGCAACTCATCCTAAAGGGAGATCAACTTATTAGGGCATCATGTCACCCTCCCAGGTATGAACAAGTTAAAGAGCATAATTTCTAAGAAAACATTATGAAATGAAGGAGAATTCAATGCAACACAATTAAGTGCCTGATAATCAGAGTGACACATACCATGATACCTAGACTCATTACCTAATGGAGCAAGACTTACTACTACTTCAAGACCAGGCTGGTGGGATGGACGTTGTTGTTCTTGATAGATGGGTTGCACTAAAGAAAAGATGGTCCCTTCGAGGCCATGCTCAAGTCATCTGACTCTCAGCACTCCATGTATAGGACCTGTGGGCCTCAAGACATGATCTCTTTAGTTATCCCAAGGATAGGGGATAACAACACCAAAATTCATGTGGGCCTCGCCCCGTTGGGGTAAGTTAGTACATTAACTTCCCGAGGTCATAACTTTTTCATGCGATCTTCGTTTTAGGCGTGTGATAGCTTGTTGGAAAGGTATTTCCAAGAACTACAAATTCTGGCATCAAACTCTAACTTAATGTACAATTTGACTGTGAAAATCTAAGAAAACATTGTTTAGAGCCTCAAAACGGCCCTGGAAGTACAGAAAGATGTACTGACATGAAAACTTCCAAAATAAGCCAGTTGGAATAGGTGGGCGGCCACCAATATCCACCTGGATGTTGTGTAGGGAATCGGGATATCCCCATAAGTGAAGAACCCATAATTACAAAGAAATGTCCCCATTACAGATAAACGTGTTGAACTAAAAACTGTCAAGATGAGACATTTGAAAGTTGGAACAAGTGGGTGGCCACCAATATCCACCTGGATCAATCCTCCCACCTTAGAAAGCAACGGTCTCCATTGCATTCAGTTCTCGGGGAAGAGGGGAAAGTGTTTTTTGAATCTGAATCTTGTTGAGCTATGTGCCTTGTTGGAGAAGTTGTGTTGCTTGGTCTGTGGAAGCTTGTCACGAACTTGTTGATGGCGGGGTTGAATTTGTTCCACCAATCTATTGTCTCTAGGCTTGATGGGGCATTCTGTAGGCACCATTGTAGGTGAAGAAATAATATATTATTTCTCTTCTGCAATCTCCTTCTGCTGGATAGAAGGTGTTGAGGCTGCAGTGGTTGTAGTGGCCTTATGTGCATCCTTTGAATAGACTGTGAAGAGAATGAGTTTTTTAGTATGAGAGATTACTTTGAGGCATTGTTTTGGTGGAACAATAGTCGAAACTACCTCCAGTATCTTGTAGAGTTGACCCCTAAGAGTAACAATGACATTACGGGGTCGAGACTCATAAAGAGCATGATGCTTCCACATATATGGTTGGCCCAAAACAACATCACATACATCAAGAGGGTAAACATCACACACTACATCATCCTTGAAGGGTTGGATGTCATAGGACATGTGACACTGTTGGTTGACACAGAGATCTCATCCCTAGTGAAGCCACCCGATGTTGTATGGCTCTGGGTGTGGTTTTTTCGACAACCCCAACTGTCTGACGACCTCAGCTGAGATGATGTTCTTCTGGCTGTCATTATCAACAATCAAATGCAATGAGGTCCCATTCACCCACATCTGTGAATGGAAGAGGCGCTCCCCCTCTTGAGGATCTATTGGTTCCTCTGGTTAAATTTTTATGGTTGCGACAGTAGCAGTAGGGTTTGCATCAATGATATCTTCATTTTCAATATTTTCTAGATCAGATTTTGAATCAGGGTTCGGTTCCTTGTCTTTGACCTCGGCCACCAATGACTATTAAGAGGGACATTCATCGGTGTTGTGTCGGGGGCTTTTGTGGAAGTCACACCACTTCATCTTGCCTTTACCCTTTTTTTTCTGTGTCTTGGACTGGTTTTCGAGAGGCTGTTGGTGAGGGTCATCTTTACCATGCTTTGGTTGTTGCGGATTTGCAAACCTGAACTCCCATTTGTTCTGGTGCGTAAATTTTTACTCAATTTTGACAGCATATTGATAGGCATCTCCCAATGATGAGATGTTTAGGAAATCCATTTCGGTTTGGATGTACCTATGCAGAGCCCCACAGTATTTTAGAACTAGATGTTGCTTAGAGTCTTTGATACTCAGCTTGGTGCATAAGGTATGGAAAGTATTTGTGAACTCTGAAATCATTTGACTCTTCTCTTGCCATAGTGTGGTCCATCTCATGTATTGGTCTTCATAGTTATCAACAGGGTAGTATTGTTCCTTGACCTCATCCACAAAAAAATGCCAAGTGTGCTTGACCCCATATATCCCAAATTCCTTTGTGGAACTTTACTCCTAGTAAGTTTCCCACCAATGTTTGACATGGGGGAGAGGCTTAAGGAGTGCGAAGGTGATCTTTTCCCTGTCGGAAAAAATTATGAACAGAGAAATAACCTTCTAGCATATTCAACTATTTTTCTAAGGCATCCTCATCTATCTGACTTTCAAATATGGGAATATCAAAATTAACTTGTACCTTGAAGGGAGAGGTTCCTCCAAAGTGGTCACTTAATGAAGATGCACTTGTTGTTATCAGCGGGCATTAAATGATGTGGGAATAATTCTCCATCATTTCGTCCCTTTGTCGCGTGAGAGCTTGCTCAAGGGACAGGTTAATAAAATCTTTTGCTGTGTTGTTTTTCTTTTCTACCACCATAGAGGGTTTCTTGGGCATGTGAGAGTGATTGTCCTCAAGAGAGACAAGCTCGAGAATCAACTTGCTATACTCGAACCTCATCGCGAACATGCACTGAAAAACGATCAATAACAACCTTCTCTAATACCACTGATCAGGATTCTTTTCGGAACGAAATGAAAGCAGAGATATTACAATGAAATACACATAAAAATTGCCCGAAACAAAGAAATTCAGCAATACATGATTTCTATTAATGAAATAAATGTACAGAGACTGTAAAAATATAGAGTGCAAGACTCGCTAGAATGGTGGCAGCTTTATCTCGGAGAAGAGATGTGACGGCTATGCTCATTCGCAATAAGATGAATACAATGTGGATTTGAAGGCCTTTTTATGATAAACATGAATTCCAAAACCCTAGACATCCAAAAACCTAACGCTAGGAGATGAAGCGCCAAAAGTCATGTGGGCCCCATTGGGGTAAGTTAGTACATTAACTTCTCGGGGTCGTGACTTTTGCATACGATCTCAGTTTTAGATGTGTGATATCTCATTGGAAAGGTATTTTCGAGAACTACGCATTATGCCATCAAACTCTAACTCCATTTACAGTTTGACTATGGCAAGCCAAGAAAACATTGTTTAGAGCCCCAAAACATCCCTGGAAGTACAGAAAGATGTACTAACATGAAAACTTCCAAAATAAGACAGTCGAAATAGGTGGGCAGCCACCAATATCCACCTAGATGTTGTGTAGGGATTCAGGACATCCCCGTAAGTGAAGAACCCACAATTACAAAGAAATGTCCCCATTACAGATAAACATGTTGAACTAAAAACAATCAAGATGAGCCAGTTGGATGTTGGAACATGTGGGTGGCCACCAATATCCACCTAGATTAATCCTCCCCCCTTAGGAATAAATGGTCTCCATTGTGTTGAGTGCCCAGGGAATAAGCGAAAGAATTTTTTGAATCTGAATCTTGGTGGCACTGTTGGCTAAGACTGAGATCTCATCCCTGATGAAGCCACCTGATGTTGTCTGGTTGCGGGTGTGGTGTTGTCGAAAACCCCAACTATTTGACAACCTCAGTTGAGATGACTTTCTTCCGGTAGCTACTATCAACAATGAAATGTAATGGGGTCCCCCTCACCCACATCTGTGAATGGAAGAGGCGTTCCCCCTCTTCAGGATCTACTGGTTCTTCTAGTTGAATTGTTCCGGTCGTGACAGTACCAGTAGGGTCTATGTCGATGATCTGTCCATTTTAAATATTTTCTGGATCAGATTCTGAATCAAGGTTCGGCTCCTTGCCTTTGACCTTGACCACCAATGATTGTTCCGAGTGACAATCATCGGTGTTGTGCTAGGGGATTTTGTTGAAGTCACGCTACTTCCTAGTGTCATTCTTCATCTTTCCTTTACCCTTTTTTCTTATGTATTGGACTAGTTTTCAGTATGTTGTTTGTTAGGGTCATCTTTACCATGCTTTGGTTGTTGCGTATTTGGAGACCCAAACTCCCATTTGTTCTGGTGCCTAAATTTCTGCTCGATTTTAACAACATATCGATAGGCAGCTCCAAATGATGAGATGTTTAGGCTTGGTGTGCAATGTATGGAAAGTATTTGCGAACTCTGACATTATTTGGCTCTTCTCTTGCCACAGTGTGGTGGTCCATCTCATGTTTGGTCTTCATAGTTATCAATAGGGTAGTATTGTTCCTTGACCACATCCAAAAAAATCCCAAGTGGGCTCGGCCCCATATATTCCAGATTCGTCTGTGGAACTTTTCTCCTAGTAAGTTTCCCACCAATGTTGGACATGGGGGAGAGCCTTAAGGAGTGTAAAGGTGATCTTTTCCATGTCGAAAAAATTTTGTACAGAGAAATAACCTTCTAGCAGATTCAACCAATTTTCTAAGGCATCCACATCTATCTAACCTTCAAATATGGGAATATCAAAATTAACGTGTACCTTGAAGGGAGAGGTTCCTCCAAAGTGGTTGCTTGATGAACATGCATATGTTGCTATCGTTAGGCATTGAAAAATGTGGGAAAAATTCTCCATCATTTCGTCCCTCTATTGGGCAAGGGCTTGGTTAAGCAACAAGTTGATAGAATCTTTTGCTCCGCCATTTTTATTTTTTTCCACCATAGAGGATTTCTTGGGCATGGGAGATCGATTGTCCTCAAGAGAGACAAGCTCAAGACACAACTTTCTATACTCGGACCTCATTGGGGACATGCACTGAAAAATGATCAAGAGCAGCCTACTCTAATACTATTTATCTGGATTATTTTCGGAACAAAATGAAAGCAAATATATTACAATGAAATACACATAAAAATTGCCAAAAACAGAGAAATACAACAATACATTATTTATATTAATGAAAGAAATGTATCGAGACTGTAAAAAGATAGAGTGCAAGACTCGCTAGAATGGTGGTAGCTTTATCTCTGATAAGAGATGTGATGGCTACGTTCATTCGCAAGAAGATGATTACAATGAGGCTATGAAGGCCTTTTTATGATAAACATGAATGCCAAAACCCTAGACATCCAAAAACCTAACCCTAGGAGATGAAGCGCCAAAATTCATGTGGGCCTCGTCGGGGTAAGTTAGTACATTAACATCCCAGGGTCGTAACTTTTGCATACAATCTTCGTTTTAGGCGTGTGATATCCCATTGGAAAGGTATTTTCCAGAACTACGCATTATGTCATCAAACTCTAACTATGTCTACAGTTTGACTGTGCCAAGCCAAGAAAACATTGTTTAGAGCCCCAAAATAGACTTGGAAGTACAGAAAGATGTATTGACATGAAAACTTGGAAAATAAGTCAGTTGGAATAGGTGGGCAGCCACCAATATCCACCTGGATCTTATGTAGGGCTTTAGGACAGCCTTGTAACTGAAGAACCCACAATTACAAATAAATGTCCCCATTACAGATAAATGTGTTGAACTGAAAATTGTCTAGATGTGTCAGTTGGAATTTGGAACAGGTGGGTGGCCACCAATATCCACCTGGATCAATCCTCCCCCCTTAGGAAGAAATGGTCTCCATTGCATTGAGTGCCTGGGGAAGAGGGGAAAGCATTTTTTGAATCTAAATCTTAGTGAGCTCTGTGCCTTTTTGGATAAGTTGCATTGCTTGGTCTATGGAAGGTTGTCATGAACTTGTTTCTAGCGAGGTTTAATTCATTCCACCAACCTGTTGTCTCTGGGCTTGACATGGCATTGTGTAGGCCACATTATAAGTGAAGAAACAATATATGCTTTCTCTTCTGCAAGCGACTTATGTTGGATAGAAGGTGTTGAGGTTGCAGTGGTTGTAGTGTCCTTTTGTGCATCCTTTGAACAGACTATGAAGACGATAAATTTTGCAGTATGAAAAATTACCTTGTGGCACTTTTTTGGTGGAACAATCGTTGGAACTACCTCTGGTATCTTGTAGAGTTGACCCCCAGAGTAATAATGACACTATGAGGTCGAGACTCATAATCAACATGACATTTCCACATATATGGTTGGCCCAAAACAACATCACAGACATCAAGAGGGGCAACATCACACACTACCTCATCCTTAAAGGGTTTGATGCCATAGGACAAGCAACATTGTTGGCTAACATAGAGTTCTCATCCCTAGTGAAGCCACCCGATGTTGTATGGCTACGGGTGTGGTGTTGTCGACAACCCCAATTGTTTGATGACCTGAGTTGAGATGAGGTTCTTCTGGCTATCGCAGTCAACAATGAAATGCAATGGGGTCCCCTTAACTCACATCTGTGAGCGGAAGAGGCGCTCCCCCTCTTCAGTATCTATTGGTTCTTCTAGTTGAATTGTTGCGGTCGTGACAGTAGCAGTAGGGTCTGCGTCGATGATCTGTTTGTTTTCAATATTTTCTGGATCAGATTCCAAATCAAGGTTAGGCTCCTTGTCTTTGACCTCGGCCACCGATGACCGTTTTGAGCAACATTCATTAGTGTTGTGCCAAGGGATTTTGTGTAAGTCACACCACTTCCTAGTGTCATTCTTCATCTTTCCTTTACCCTTCTTTTCTTGTGTCTTGGAATGGTTTTCGGGAAGCTATTGGTTACGATCGTCTTTACCATGCTTTGGTTGTTGCGGATTTGCAAACCCAAACTCTCATTTGTTCTGGTACCTAAAGTTCTGCTCAATTTTGACAGCATATCGATAGGAAACTCCCAATGATGAGATGTTTAGGAAATCCATTTCGGTTTGGATGTACCTATGCAGAGTCCCATGGTATTTCAAAACCAAATGTCGCTCAAAGTCTTTGAAACCCAATTTGGTGCGCAAGGTATGGAAAGTATTTGTGAACTACGACACTGTTTGGCTCTTCTCTTGCCGCAGTGTGGTCCATCTCATTTACTGGTCTTCATAGTTATCAATAGGGTAGTATTGTTCTTTGCTCACATCCACAAAAACATACCAAGTGGCCTTGGCCCCATATATTCCAGATTCCACTATGGAACTTTTCTCAAAGTAAGTTTCCCACCAATGTTTGCATTCGGGGAGAGCCTTGAGGAGTGTGAAGGTGTTCTTTTCCCTGTCGGAAAAATTGTGAACAGAGAAATAACCTTCTAGAAGATTCAACCATTTTTCTAAGGCATCTGCATCTATCCGACCTTCAAATAGGGGGATATCAAAATTAACTTGTACCTTGAAGGAAGAGGTTCCTCTAAAGTGGTCGCTTGATGAAGNCATCTTTACCATGCTTTGGTTGTTGCGGATTTGCAAACCTGAACTCCCATTTGTTCTGGTGCGTAAATTTTTACTCAATTTTGACAGCATATTGATAGGCATCTCCCAATGATGAGATGTTTAGGAAATCCATTTCGGTTTGGATGTACCTATGCAGAGCCCCACAGTATTTTAGAACTAGATGTTGCTTAGAGTCTTTGATACTCAGCTTGGTGCATAAGGTATGGAAAGTATTTGTGAACTCTGAAATCATTTGACTCTTCTCTTGCCATAGTGTGGTCCATCTCATGTATTGGTCTTCATAGTTATCAACAGGGTAGTATTGTTCCTTGACCTCATCCACAAAAAAATGCCAAGTGTGCTTGACCCCATATATCCCAAATTCCTTTGTGGAACTTTACTCCTAGTAAGTTTCCCACCAATGTTTGACATGGGGGAGAGGCTTAAGGAGTGCGAAGGTGATCTTTTCCCTGTCGGAAAAAATTATGAACAGAGAAATAACCTTCTAGCATATTCAACTATTTTTCTAAGGCATCCTCATCTATCTGACTTTCAAATATGGGAATATCAAAATTAACTTGTACCTTGAAGGGAGAGGTTCCTCCAAAGTGGTCACTTAATGAAGATGCACTTGTTGTTATCAGCGGGCATTAAATGATGTGGGAATAATTCTCCATCATTTCGTCCCTTTGTCGCGTGAGAGCTTGCTCAAGGGACAGGTTAATAAAATCTTTTGCTGTGTTGTTTTTCTTTTCTACCACCATAGAGGGTTTCTTGGGCATGTGAGAGTGATTGTCCTCAAGAGAGACAAGCTCGAGAATCAACTTGCTATACTCGAACCTCATCGCGAACATGCACTGAAAAACGATCAATAACAACCTTCTCTAATACCACTGATCAGGATTCTTTTCGGAACGAAATGAAAGCAGAGATATTACAATGAAATACACATAAAAATTGCCCGAAACAAAGAAATTCAGCAATACATGATTTCTATTAATGAAATAAATGTACAGAGACTGTAAAAATATAGAGTGCAAGACTCGCTAGAATGGTGGCAGCTTTATCTCGGAGAAGAGATGTGACGGCTATGCTCATTCGCAATAAGATGAATACAATGTGGATTTGAAGGCCTTTTTATGATAAACATGAATTCCAAAACCCTAGACATCCAAAAACCTAACGCTAGGAGATGAAGCGCCAAAAGTCATGTGGGCCCCATTGGGGTAAGTTAGTACATTAACTTCTCGGGGTCGTGACTTTTGCATACGATCTCAGTTTTAGATGTGTGATATCTCATTGGAAAGGTATTTTCGAGAACTACGCATTATGCCATCAAACTCTAACTCCATTTACAGTTTGACTATGGCAAGCCAAGAAAACATTGTTTAGAGCCCCAAAACATCCCTGGAAGTACAGAAAGATGTACTAACATGAAAACTTCCAAAATAAGACAGTCGAAATAGGTGGGCAGCCACCAATATCCACCTAGATGTTGTGTAGGGATTCAGGACATCCCCGTAAGTGAAGAACCCACAATTACAAAGAAATGTCCCCATTACAGATAAACATGTTGAACTAAAAACAATCAAGATGAGCCAGTTGGATGTTGGAACATGTGGGTGGCCACCAATATCCACCTAGATTAATCCTCCCCCCTTAGGAATAAATGGTCTCCATTGTGTTGAGTGCCCAGGGAATAAGCGAAAGAATTTTTTGAATCTGAATCTTGGTGGCACTGTTGGCTAAGACTGAGATCTCATCCCTGATGAAGCCACCTGATGTTGTCTGGTTGCGGGTGTGGTGTTGTCGAAAACCCCAACTATTTGACAACCTCAGTTGAGATGACTTTCTTCCGGTAGCTACTATCAACAATGAAATGTAATGGGGTCCCCCTCACCCACATCTGTGAATGGAAGAGGCGTTCCCCCTCTTCAGGATCTACTGGTTCTTCTAGTTGAATTGTTCCGGTCGTGACAGTACCAGTAGGGTCTATGTCGATGATCTGTCCATTTTAAATATTTTCTGGATCAGATTCTGAATCAAGGTTCGGCTCCTTGCCTTTGACCTTGACCACCAATGATTGTTCCGAGTGACAATCATCGGTGTTGTGCTAGGGGATTTTGTTGAAGTCACGCTACTTCCTAGTGTCATTCTTCATCTTTCCTTTACCCTTTTTTCTTATGTATTGGACTAGTTTTCAGTATGTTGTTTGTTAGGGTCATCTTTACCATGCTTTGGTTGTTGCGTATTTGGAGACCCAAACTCCCATTTGTTCTGGTGCCTAAATTTCTGCTCGATTTTAACAACATATCGATAGGCAGCTCCAAATGATGAGATGTTTAGGCTTGGTGTGCAATGTATGGAAAGTATTTGCGAACTCTGACATTATTTGGCTCTTCTCTTGCCACAGTGTGGTGGTCCATCTCATGTTTGGTCTTCATAGTTATCAATAGGGTAGTATTGTTCCTTGACCACATCCAAAAAAATCCCAAGTGGGCTCGGCCCCATATATTCCAGATTCGTCTGTGGAACTTTTCTCCTAGTAAGTTTCCCACCAATGTTGGACATGGGGGAGAGCCTTAAGGAGTGTAAAGGTGATCTTTTCCATGTCGAAAAAATTTTGTACAGAGAAATAACCTTCTAGCAGATTCAACCAATTTTCTAAGGCATCCACATCTATCTAACCTTCAAATATGGGAATATCAAAATTAACGTGTACCTTGAAGGGAGAGGTTCCTCCAAAGTGGTTGCTTGATGAACATGCATATGTTGCTATCGTTAGGCATTGAAAAATGTGGGAAAAATTCTCCATCATTTCGTCCCTCTATTGGGCAAGGGCTTGGTTAAGCAACAAGTTGATAGAATCTTTTGCTCCGCCATTTTTATTTTTTTCCACCATAGAGGATTTCTTGGGCATGGGAGATCGATTGTCCTCAAGAGAGACAAGCTCAAGACACAACTTTCTATACTCGGACCTCATTGGGGACATGCACTGAAAAATGATCAAGAGCAGCCTACTCTAATACTATTTATCTGGATTATTTTCGGAACAAAATGAAAGCAAATATATTACAATGAAATACACATAAAAATTGCCAAAAACAGAGAAATACAACAATACATTATTTATATTAATGAAAGAAATGTATCGAGACTGTAAAAAGATAGAGTGCAAGACTCGCTAGAATGGTGGTAGCTTTATCTCTGATAAGAGATGTGATGGCTACGTTCATTCGCAAGAAGATGATTACAATGAGGCTATGAAGGCCTTTTTATGATAAACATGAATGCCAAAACCCTAGACATCCAAAAACCTAACCCTAGGAGATGAAGCGCCAAAATTCATGTGGGCCTCGTCGGGGTAAGTTAGTACATTAACATCCCAGGGTCGTAACTTTTGCATACAATCTTCGTTTTAGGCGTGTGATATCCCATTGGAAAGGTATTTTCCAGAACTACGCATTATGTCATCAAACTCTAACTATGTCTACAGTTTGACTGTGCCAAGCCAAGAAAACATTGTTTAGAGCCCCAAAATAGACTTGGAAGTACAGAAAGATGTATTGACATGAAAACTTGGAAAATAAGTCAGTTGGAATAGGTGGGCAGCCACCAATATCCACCTGGATCTTATGTAGGGCTTTAGGACAGCCTTGTAACTGAAGAACCCACAATTACAAATAAATGTCCCCATTACAGATAAATGTGTTGAACTGAAAATTGTCTAGATGTGTCAGTTGGAATTTGGAACAGGTGGGTGGCCACCAATATCCACCTGGATCAATCCTCCCCCCTTAGGAAGAAATGGTCTCCATTGCATTGAGTGCCTGGGGAAGAGGGGAAAGCATTTTTTGAATCTAAATCTTAGTGAGCTCTGTGCCTTTTTGGATAAGTTGCATTGCTTGGTCTATGGAAGGTTGTCATGAACTTGTTTCTAGCGAGGTTTAATTCATTCCACCAACCTGTTGTCTCTGGGCTTGACATGGCATTGTGTAGGCCACATTATAAGTGAAGAAACAATATATGCTTTCTCTTCTGCAAGCGACTTATGTTGGATAGAAGGTGTTGAGGTTGCAGTGGTTGTAGTGTCCTTTTGTGCATCCTTTGAACAGACTATGAAGACGATAAATTTTGCAGTATGAAAAATTACCTTGTGGCACTTTTTTGGTGGAACAATCGTTGGAACTACCTCTGGTATCTTGTAGAGTTGACCCCCAGAGTAATAATGACACTATGAGGTCGAGACTCATAATCAACATGACATTTCCACATATATGGTTGGCCCAAAACAACATCACAGACATCAAGAGGGGCAACATCACACACTACCTCATCCTTAAAGGGTTTGATGCCATAGGACAAGCAACATTGTTGGCTAACATAGAGTTCTCATCCCTAGTGAAGCCACCCGATGTTGTATGGCTACGGGTGTGGTGTTGTCGACAACCCCAATTGTTTGATGACCTGAGTTGAGATGAGGTTCTTCTGGCTATCGCAGTCAACAATGAAATGCAATGGGGTCCCCTTAACTCACATCTGTGAGCGGAAGAGGCGCTCCCCCTCTTCAGTATCTATTGGTTCTTCTAGTTGAATTGTTGCGGTCGTGACAGTAGCAGTAGGGTCTGCGTCGATGATCTGTTTGTTTTCAATATTTTCTGGATCAGATTCCAAATCAAGGTTAGGCTCCTTGTCTTTGACCTCGGCCACCGATGACCGTTTTGAGCAACATTCATTAGTGTTGTGCCAAGGGATTTTGTGTAAGTCACACCACTTCCTAGTGTCATTCTTCATCTTTCCTTTACCCTTCTTTTCTTGTGTCTTGGAATGGTTGTCGAGAAGCTATTGGTTACGATCGTCTTTACCATGCTTTGGTTGTTGCGGATTTGCAAACCCAAACTCCCATTTGTTCTGGTACCTAAAGTTCTGCTCAATTTTGACAGCATATCGATAGGAAACTCCCAATGATGAGATGTTTAGGAAATCCATTTCGGTTTGGATGTACCTATGCAGAGCCCCATGGTATTTCAAAACCAAATGTCGCTCAAAGTCTTTGAAACCCAGTTTGGTGCGCAAGGTATGGAAAGTATTTGTGAACTACGACATTTTTTGGCTCTTCTCTTGCCGCAGTGTGGTCCATCTCATTTACTGGTCTTCATAGTTATCAATAGGGTAGTATTGTTCTTTGCTCACATCCACAAAAACATCCCAAGTGGCCTTGGCCCCATATATTCCAGATTCCACTGTGGAACTTTTCTCAAAGTAAGTTTCCCACCAATGTTTGCATTCGGGGAGAGCCTTGAGGAGTGTGAAGGTGTTCCTTTCCCTGTCGAAAAAATTGTGAACAGAGAAATAACCTTCTAGCAGATTCAACCATTTTTCTAAGGCATCTGCATCTATCCGACCTTCAAATAGGGGGATATCAAAATTAACTTGTACCTTGAAGGAAGAGGTTCCTCTAAAGTGGTCGCTTGATGAAGATGTGTGTGTTGCTATTGGTAGGAATTAAAGGATGTGGGAAAAATTCTCCATCATTTAGTCCCTTTGTCGCACAAGAGATTGCTCAAGCAACAAGTTAATAGAATCTTCTACTCCGCCATTTTTCTTTTCTGCCGCCATAGAGGGTTTCTTGGGCATACGAGAGCGATTTTCCTCAAGAGTGACAAGCTCGAGACCCAACTTGCTATACTCAGACCTCCTCAGGGACATGCACAGAAAAACAATCAAGAGAAGCCTGCTCTGATACCACTAATCCGGATTATTTTCAGAATGAAATGAAAGAAGAGATATTACAATGCAATACACATAAAAATTGCGAGAAACTGAGAAATACAACAATACATGAT
>JZKD02S2220355.1:16526-30390 GCA_000966675.3 Picea glauca | reverse complement strand
ACAGAATATCCATCTTCCATCCTAAGATGATACAACTTCTTTCGAAGAAACAACTTGTTTACCAGGGACTTTGATTGATACAAATTCCCCAACTTATCCCATAGTTCCTTGGCTGAAGATTCTCCTGAGACATTCAACAACACCGAATCTTCCAAACAGAGTTGAATAGTACTCCTTGCTCTTCTGTCCAACTTCTCCCAATCTTCCTTCGACATACCAGTAGGTGCTGTACTAGTAGTTTGTGCACTAGTAGGTTGTGTACCAGTCGTCTGTGTGCCAATAGGCTATGTACCAGGATCCACAACGATCCATTGTTCTTTGTCTACAAGAAGTTCCTCCATTTTCAGCTTCCATAGCTCAATTTTTTTTACCGTTGAACTTCTCTATCTCAATTCTAGAAGAACTCACCATTCCTCTTTCTGCACTCAAATCACCACTGCAAAAGCTCCCACTAAACCTAGGTTTATCACAAACCCAAGATAAACTTGATCTATCAATACTGAGCCAAACCCTCAACAACAAAGGCGTCCCTCTTAAGATAAAAACGAGCTCTGATGCCACATGTAAGTTTTAAACCCGTAAAGTAAAGCAATGCATATAGATTCTTAAGCAAAACATAATTTAATCAATGACTCATTCACATAGTACACAAAGATTTATACCGGAAACCCTCAACCGGGAAAAACTTTCTTATATTCATTATATCGAATTTCACCATTCACCATACAATATATATAGAATGTTTTTAGGTATTCCGTAGATACCAAAACCCTAATCCCTTAATCTGAGATTAATTTACAAAACCGCTAAAAATAGCAAAAACCGCCCCAAAAAAATATTTTGGGGCGCTGCCCTGGGCTACCGCCCATTGCCGAACGCTGCGCGTAACCAGGGGGGGCATACCTGCCCCCCCTTGGGACCCCCCTAGGAAAGCGCCCGTCGCACATGACACACATAACACTACTATAGGGATCATCAGACACAGTTGTCATATTTGACGCGCCCACACACACACATGCAAATAATATAACACATACCCAACATTCTTGAGTCGTCACTTTCTGTTGGGTGAGCGAGACTCGGATATGGGGGAGTAACCCCACAATAAACCATTCTCTATGTTGTATGTCTTGAATCTGGAATGCCAGCATATCCAACAAAATCTTAAACTACTGGTCATAATCCCACACAATTTCTCCTTATTTCTACTTGATCTCCTTGAACTCAGTAATACATTGAGGCTCTAACTTAGGTTTCTGGAACTCCCTAATAAAATATTGCTTCAACTTTGTTAGGGACCTCACTTGTCCTACTGACGCAATGGCATTGTAATTCATGTACCATGTCAAGGCTCTGTCCCCAAACATGGCTTCCATCTGTGCAACCTTCCCTGCTTCATTCGTGATTCTCTTCATAGACCATATTGCTTCATATGTGAACCAATTCTATTCTGGATCATCTTGAACCATTCCATGGAACATAGGTAGCCTCAGGGTGCTATCCTAATTCACCACCTTCAACCTCGAACTAACTTCTCTTATCTGACTGTTGGGTATCAAACTTCTTTGTACTGATAGTCATCTTGGTGAAGTAACACCGAATTCTCCTTCTTCTTCACTCGTCTCTTCTCTTATATATCCTTCTACTCTTTATCCTAGTCTAATCATCTCACTATCTAGTATTCTTTATTTTTGATTACAAATGTGCAAGGGGGGTGGTTCAAAGGAGGGGCCAGTCCATATTCTTATGACATTTCTTGTGAGGTGACCTAGAGAGTTTCCTACCTACAACCATGCAAGACCATCTACAATCACCATTTCATCTCCCCCAAAACTAGGTTATCCTCCGTCTTCCTTCCTTTTTCCCGCACCTTTACTTTGTGCCTCATCTTCATTTGAGGTTGCGACACTCTGCAATAGCCAAGTTGAACTTCATCTTAGAGCCCCCTCTTTCTAATACCACTACTACTACTGCTGCTACTACTACTGTTGCTACTATTGATATCCCAACTAGACACCCTACTCTTGATGTTGTGCCTCTTTGCAGACATACCTTCACCCATGCTCCTCTTCGACACAACACACTCTTTCACACTTCCTTTGGGTGTGGTCTCTTTTCTCTTCATCCTAGGCTTGAATCCTCATCACGCTCCCATGTCCAACTTATTTTCACTCCTCTGTTCCACTTTCCTTATCAACTCAAATCTTCTTACGTATCTCTCAACTCTCTCTATCTTCTTATCCTTTAGGTCCATTCCATTCCTCACCTCATTTCAACAGCTTTTGGATCCTCCTCAATGGATCCATATCTTCTCTCACTTTTCTCCTGTATTTTTACCCCCCCCTCACCCCCCAACACTAGGGGAGTTTACTTAGCCATCCTATTGAGCTGCATGCACATAAACCCTTTCTCCACAAACAACATCTTGATCCAGAGTGGGATTTTTTCGAGCAGTCACTTTCTCGAACCTTTCAGGAACTTTCTCTCAGCTTCACTGAAAGAATTAATGTACTCCACAATAAATTAAAAAATATATCCTTCCTTTACTTGAGAAAACCATAAGTCAATGGCTCAAGTCCACTTATTGTCCAATGTCTTCAGCCTATCAAGTGTGGTTTGATCCCAAACAACTGGTTCTAGATGCCACAAAGTGTAACTGGTAGCAACTTTCCTTTTAACCATTCATACAACAAATAAGGAAATTCAACAAAGAATGTCTCATTCATATTAGTGTAGAGGTACTTGTGTTTCTATCTCTTCACATTCACCCTCAAACCTTGAGTTTCTCATAGGGAAAACTCATGTTCCTTTGAATTTAGCTAGTCTTGAATTTCTTCCCGAGATGGATACCACCTCATTTTTCGCTTTCATTGTTCAATACAAGACTTTTAGGTCCCAACAATGGAAACATTTGTTGGGTTGTTTCACGCTTGCGCACATCCTTCTTAACACTAGGGAGTTTAGACCCAAGGTTCGTCCATAGTTGACCAACAAAATCCCCAAAGCATTGGCATATCAATTTTCAACCAAGGCTGAAAAAGGTCTCACCTAAGATGCAATGAGGATCATAGAGACCATCTGGTCTTGTGTCGGGGATGAAGGAATAAAAATACACAGATCCATCTGAGTTGATATTCATACATTCCATACTTGACAACTTACTATTATCATTATGCAAAAACAATACACACACGTATCCAAATAACACATGATTGACACACGATAGATCAAAATTGTTGCAACTTTATTTTTCTTTCCATTCCATTAAGCACATGCATGTTGAGTAGGTGTTATATTATTTGCAAGTGTGTGTCGGGGCACGTCATATTTGATGACTGTATATGACAATCCCTCCTCCCTTCTCTCTTTGTGGGCATGTGTGTCAGATGCTTTCCTAGGGGGGTTCCAGGGGGGCAGGATTTCCCCCTGGTTACGCAGAGCATTCAAGGTAGTGCCCCAAATTGTTTTTTGGGAGGTTTTGCTATTTTTAGCGGTTTTCTAAATTAATCTCGGATTAAGGGATTAGGGTTTTGGTAGTTGCGAGATACCTAAAATATTGTATATATTGTATTGCGAATGGTGAAATTAATATAATGAAGAGTTGATAGGTGCGACACCAAGGGATGATGGTTTTCTCCTGGTTAAGGGTTTCTAGTGTAAATCTCTGTGTACTATATATATGAGCCATTGATTAATTTCTGTTTTTCTTAAGGATATGTATGCATTTCTTTACTTCACAAGTTTAAAACTTACAAGTGGCATTAGAGCACATTTTTGGCTTCAGGGGGAAACCTTTCTTGTTGAGGGTTTGGCTTGATCTTGATAGATCAATTTTATCTTAGGTCTGTGATAAACCTAGGTTCAGTGGGAGATTTGCAATGGTGATTCATGTGTTGAAAGATAATGGAGAGCAGTTCTAGAATCGAGATTGATAAGTTCAATGGTAAAAAATTTGTGCTATGGAAGCTCAAGATGAAGGAACTTCTTGTAGAAAAATAACAATGTATCATTGTGGATTTTGTTACACGACCTATTGGTACACAACCTACTAATACACAAACTATTGGTACACAATCCACTGGTACACAAACTACTAGTACTCAATCTACTAGTATGTTGCAAGAATATTGGGAGAAGCTGGGTAGAAGAGAAAGACGCATGATTCGACTTTGCCTGGTAGATTAAGTGTTATTGAATGTGTCAGGAGAATCTACAACTAAGGAACTATGGGAAAATTTGGGGAATTATTATCAGTCAAAGTCCCTGGTAAATAAGTTGATTCTTTGAAACAAGCAGTATCATCTTAGGATGGAAGATCGAGATTCTCTGACAAAACATCTAAATTCCTTCAACACCCTCATAAGTCAACTTGGATATGTTAATATTATGCTTGCAGAAGAAGATAAGTGTATTACTTTGTTATGTTATTTTCCAGACTCTTGGGATAATATGGTTGTAGCAATTGGTAGTACCACTTAATCTACATTGAAGTATGAGGATGTAGTTTCATCCTTGTTATTAGAAGAGATGAGGCGAAAAGCATAGATAGTCATAGCACATATGCATTATTTGTAAGAGGTTGTCCCAAAGATAGGGATACAAATAAGTCTTCAGGGGGGGAGGGGAGATCTAAATCTAAAGGTAGATCTAAATCCCTAGGAAAGTATTCGAGGAAGTGCTAGAAATGTGGTAAAGTTTGGCGTTATAAGAAAGATTGTAGGTCTAAGAAATTTGATAAAGCAAAGGGATATGATGACGCCTCTTCCATAGAGGAAAAAACCTCCATAGAAGAAAGAGGTGATGCTTACTTGACATCTACAGGTACACATGCAGATAGTGATGTATGGTTGATCGACTCATATGTGTTAGGATATTTAGACACTTAGGAGTTATTTAAGATCTACTTGGTCTAATGCGTCGTTAGGTAAAGTTGTGTTTCTTAGTGTGTTTCTTTAGTATGCATTAGTATGCATTTGTAGTTAGAAAATTCGATGATCACGATATGTTCCCAACATAGAGTGATCCGATGGTTCATATTCTCCTCGATCTTAACGACCATTAATCCATGGCTTAGCACCCGATTGGTCCATGATCTCTATTTAAAGATCATGGATGGTCATTTTTTGATGATCGATTGTGAGAAACTCTCTTGTAAACTCTCTCTGTAATATTTTTCTTTTGCATTAATAAACTGCTCCAAGTGGTCGCGTTGGCTGGGGCTATGGATGTTTCCCTGTAGGGGTTTTACCACGTCAAAACATCGGTGTGTTGATATTTCATCTAGTTGTGTGAGTGGTTACTGAAGGCGTTCGTCCTATATTGGAATACCCATGTTTTCGAACATGGTATCAGAGCCTGTTTGAAGACCCGCTCCTGTTGTAGATCGAGATCGTGAAGCTGAGTTGCCTCATCTCCATTTTCTTCCATTTCTGTACATTTTTGGGTTGAGAGGACTGTTCCATTGCGTCCAGAGCACTCGTTTTATTCATGAACGCTTTTTGTTTCACTCGAAAAGGTTTATGTTTTCCCAAGATACAACCATTTTAACTAGATTCAGAGGTATACAGGCTGAATACGCTCTTTTTAATTTTTTGCAGAGTATTATTTTAGTTTTATATTGTTTGTTTTCGGGTTGCTACTCTTTTAGATATGTGTATGCTCTTTTCCCCGCCCCTGTGGGATCTCAGAAAATCATAAACAAATAGGAAAATATGCATTTTCCAGGTAAGCTAACCGAGATCTAACCCTTGTTGTCATTGAGAAGCGAACAATTTTTCTTGTGTGAAAATAGTTTTTTTTTAGCACGCTCTCCAAGGCCATCTTCAACAACAACAACAACAATCCTCTTGCTAAACAATACAATATGTTTTGCTAGCCCGTTTGGTTAAATTTTTTCTTATTAAGTAAGAGGTCTTGAGTTCAAGTCTCTTTTTTTATACTTTTTTTTTAAAAGTTCATGCTCCATTGTAAAATGTATTTCAATTCAAGTATAAAAGTGAATCACTATAAGTAACTTTACTATTTTAGAGTTATTTATTTTGCATGCAACTTTTATTTTATAAAGTAACTTCATTGTAAAAGTGAACCCCACTTCTTTTTGTAAAAGTGGGTCATTTCATAAAGAAACTTACACCATCATGTGGTCCTTTGGTTACCATTTATGCCTTTTTTTAAACGGCATAACTTTCACATCCGAAGTCCGTTTTCAGTGCCGTTTTTTTTTAAACTGCTTAATTTTTCGAGATATTTTTATCCAGATCATCAGTTTCAGTTTTTAAATCCATATTATCTACATATTTAATATGACTTTTTAAAGTAATCTTTTGCTTACCAACACCAACTACTTCCAATGGAAATCCCATATGGAGTATATATTAAGAAGTAAAGGTTTGTACCAGATTACCTTGGGAAAGGAAACATAACCTATTGATGCTGATAATAAATTCAAATGGGCTAATAGGAATGACGAAGCACATGGAATAATCGAAATGTCCATCTCTCCTGATTTAAGGTTCCACCTTCAACAAATTGATAAACCCAAAGAAGCTTGGRRAAAGATTGAATCTGTGTTTGGTAAACACAATATTATTCGAGCACAATAGTTAGAAAATCAAGTAYCGACTTTAAGTCCAATTGATTTTTCTTACATTGAAGACTATCTATCTAAGTTWAAAACACTCAGAATTTTATGTGAAGAATGTAAGATAAAGATAGAAGAAGATYGTTGCATCTATCTTATTCTTTCTAAGCTAGGTAGTGCATATTCTATGTTTGTATCTACCTTTTATGCCATGCAAGAGGCTCTAGGAATAGATTATCAAAAAACCACTCTTGAGAACTTTTTTGATGCTTTGAATAGAGAGCAAGATAAGCTTGTACAACTTGGAGTGATCAACACTATAGGTACCTCCAACAAAGCCTTAATCGTCCATTAGAAAGATAAACCCAAGAATCCCAAGAAGCAACATCCTTGCCACAACAACAAGCAACATAAGGGTCCCAAACCCACTCAAACAACTTCCGCTCCTAATGGTGACAAATGAGAAAAATATAAAAATAAGAAGACTGATAGACATTGCAATTTTTGTGATAAAGATGGTCATGATGAGTCCATATGTTTCAAGAAGATGGCAACTTTAGAAGAAATGATGAAAAAACACAACATCAATATTGATTCTAATTCTTCTTCTTCTTCTCATGGACATGGACTTTCTACTTCTGGTTTGTCCTTCAATACAAATTCTACTTCTTTTTCTGATGAGTCACTTATTGAGTCTGGAGCRTCTTATMATATGGCTAAGGATAGAGACATATTTTCTGCTCTAAATGAATTTAACACTAAGAAAATATTTGTTGGTGATGAAAGATCTCTTAGTGTTGAAGGATCTGGAACARTTCAAGTAGAAAATGGTCATTYMAATGATGTATTATGTGTTCCAAGTATTTCTTGTAACCTTCTATCAGTATATCAAATCACTCATTCAGGTGAAGGTAAAATCRTAGACTTTTCACTTCACCAAGTTGTAATCAAGGATMTAAAAGATCCTAAACATGTTCTTGCAACTRGAATTGCTGATGATATTACYAGGYTGTACAAGTTTGACAACTTTGGGTCATCATATTTTTCATYAGTTTTTGTTKCTTATAGCGATAACTTGAGCAAACWTTGGCATGAGCGGTTTGGTCATCTAAACTATCGCTCATTGCAACAACTATGTAATCAAAARATGGTGACTAGTYTTCCTCYTGTTTCATGCAGAGATGGTGTTTGTGCTGGTTGTGTTATCGACAAACATCATCGGGAYAATTTKGACAAACGTGYCTCTTGACATGCCTYAKCCCCTTTGCAKCTTGTTCACAATGATTTGTGTGGTCCACTTTATTCTCCTTCTTTTTCYRGGTGYAAGTATTTCTTAACTTTCATTGATGACTTTTCCAGACRTACTTGGGYTTACTTCTTAAAAMTTAAGAGCGAAGTTTTTGACAAGTTTTTGGCCTACAAGGCCCTTGTAGAAAATCAATCTGGACATCAAATTCAAAGGTTAAGAACATATAATGGAGGCGAATATGTGAACAATAATTTTACAAGTTACTGCACTAYACATGGCATCAAAATGTAACACACTRTTCCATATACACCACAACAAAATGGTGTTGCTGAGAGAAAGAACCGCACATTAAAAGAAATGGCTAATTGTGTGATCCAATCTAAGGGATTAAGTCTAAATTATTGGGTAGAAGCCATCAATTTTGCAAATTACATAGTAAATCACACTTCCACAAAGGCTCTTAAAAATATAACACTGGAAGAAGATTGGACTAAAATTAAACCATATGTAAGTCACTTTCATGTATTTGGCAGTATAGCATTGACTCATATTCTTGATGAGAAAAGGAAAGAATTGCAACCTAAAATTGATAAATGTATATTTGTTGGTTATTCTAAAGATGTCAAAGGTTATAAACTTCTTCAGCCACATTGTAATGAATTTATTATTAGAAGAGATGTTAAATTTGATGAAAATCTCTTGGCCTGCGAGCCTAATTCGACGATTGTGCCTTCTTCATATTGCGAGCCATCTTCAGTGTAACATCCCTGACCACCCATGCCAGGCGATGCTACTACAAAAAAATCTTTCATTCTCTGCTAAACATATTGTAACATACCCAACATCCAACTGAGCTATGCCACATAAAATTTTCGAACTACATGCAATTAAAACATATACACACAAAAATCTTGCAGAACTTATATATAAAACGTAAACAGACAAATACATACTCTAAATGCACAGATTCATACTGAAATAATAGTAAACATACACATGCAACATATACAGGCAATACCCATAAATATAAAGGAAGTTATATCCACACATAGGATAAACCCATAAAAATAAACACGTAAATAATAATGCAACATGCAAATTTATCACACAGTTGACACTTATCTTGGTAAGAATATCACCAACTGCGTGCAGATATTCCACGAACCTCTCAGCCTTAGACCACACTGCTCATGACTCTCAGCAGTGGGTCACCCCCGAGCTGGGACTAAACTCCACCTGGGTTAAAGGATTCCTAACCAGGTAAAAGGATCATAGACAACATGAAAGAGTCTGCCACATGTGCCAACTCAAACTAACAACCTACAATCCCTCGTTCCCCACATGCTTGTCCCACCTAGGAAGTGTGCCCCTTCTCTACTCAACATTCCTTTCGCTACCCCACTTCTTTCCGGGGCTTCAACAACATGCCAGACATGAAGTCTCAGATCCTTGTAGCTTCAGTTTAGCACCTTCAGGAAATCAATTCCTAGGAATTTTCTCGCCCAGAGAGAATGTTCATGGGCTTGACAACCCGCTTCTTCTGTCCAACTTCCAAGCTAACCGGCTACACAAACATATATAGTTATGGATACAGGTTCAGGTACAATGACATGAAGGTATAGAGGTCAACTGAGTGAGTGAGTGAAAGCTCCTGGAATGGCTGCATGCATGCTCGAATGATGGAAGGAATGATGGAAAATGAACTAAGTCCAAACTATATGTATGCATGTACCCAACTTGACACTTGTCATTGTAATATCCCCATTTCTCCTAGTTTGTAATTAATCATAAAATAAGATTACCATACTAAGGCATGTGGACAATGTAAATGTATTATTGTTTGAGTTGCCAATAAATGATTGTGGGGGTGAAGCCTTGAAAGTACTGGCCATGATATCACTAGAGGAAAGACTGAGAAATTTATAAGAGAGGGTTCATTATATCAAATAACCCCAAATTTCCCTTGACGGGGATAATAAATCTCCTTCGGATCCCAAGGAGAGAAATCGGTTAATGAAGAAAGGACCAGTGGTTGAATTATCAACCACCCCCATGAATGGAAGCATGGTCTAGCTGCAGAATGTCATCCCGAAGTACCACAAAGACCTGCAGACTCGAGCTTCCTTATGACAAAAGGAAGGTAAGATACATACACACGGATAACCAGAAAGGAGAGAGGAACGAGAGCGGAAAATATCATAAGGGAGATGCACAGAGCTATCCAAGGGGGATAATGAATAGAAGGCCATGATATTGATGCTGAGTGAGCATCTGATAAACCTCGTCAGCGCCATAACAGAGAGAGAAATCTCTGAAAGTTCGTAGAGAACAAAACCCGAGTAGAAGTTGAAGCAGAGAAAGAATCCTTGAGAACCGTGAGAGTTCCCTGGTGATATCATGGCTTGGGATGGGGGTGGCCAGAGTGATAAGAATGAATGCCTCTGAGCCTATGGTCAGGTGGAAGGACGAACACCCACAATCAGTTAGTTGGCTACCACCTGTAATAGATAAGTAATCACATATCTTGTGTATTTAAGTGGTACTGTGAGTTAAAGTTGGATATCCCATGAATGTTCCAGGAATGTGCATGATTTCTTAATGGATAGACTATATCCCTTTTATTTATGCTTGATTGTGTATTTAGGCAAATAAGAAATTATATGGTTCAGACATGACTTGTACTCATAAATGCTTGCGTCCTGTGGTGGCGTAAGATAGAGCCACGAACTGTGAGTTCGTCGACCCTAGGTACAGTTTCATGTACGCATGTCTACCCTCCTAGTCATTCTAAGTCCCTTGGAGGGTGGAGCTTGTTAAGATTAGGAGAGGTAGTGCAGATATGCACAGGCTCTCTGCGAGGCAAACAAAGACCGATAACTACTTAAGTTCTACTACCGAGAAATGAATGTAAGGGGTGCGCTGAAGAATTCTTCCAAGCGTTACGTTCAAGAGAAAGAGCACAAAGCTCTTAGGAATTTTAGAGACAATCAAGCTCTGGAAGAATAGCGAGATTCAAGTATCAAAAGAGAATATCCTTTCATTTGGAAGGTGAATGGATGAGACCGGTTTGGGAGAATGCAAGGTATATTGCGACTGTTAGATTTGAAGAACGAGCATAGGCGTTAGCGCTTCGACTCCCTTAGTCTTCGCAAGTTCAATGAATGTTGGTAATCATCGTGAAGGGGATGGATCCTCTGAAACCTGAAGTAGTGATGTGACCTGGACCATATATCCAAGGATCTATTGAGACCCTCCTTGACTGTCGGATTGGCGAGATCAGAGTTCACACATCGGGAGAATCGCACATTGGTGCGACTAAACTTCTGAAACCAGAAGTTGTGATGTGATCTGGATCGTTGGATCAAGGAAGGTCGTGGACCGTCGATCTAACGTAGGAAGATGAATGCAAGGAGTACATGGGAACTCGAAAATACCTTAGGACCAAGCTCAGAAGAGACAAGCACTTTTTAGAAGCGCAGATGAGGTCCAAGAGGCGAACTTGTTTCAAGTTCGTAAGCACAGGAAGGAAAGTGGAAGTCGAGACCATACATTAGGGCTCATAGGAAGTAAACCGAAGGTCGAGACCTTTGAAACATTTGAAATCTTCCAAGTCAGGAAAGAAAGAAAAAGATCAGGAGGAGGAGCAACAATAATCATTGGATCGAGCGCTGTGAAATATTTGGGCCATTGGAGCCACGTCCAGACATTTAGAAGAATGCGCAAGGAGGATATCATATCTTAATGGTTAGATTTGAGCGCGTGGACCAACAACTATTGGATCTAGAGGAAAGTGTATGATATTTAATCTTTTGGAGGTTTATAGGAGAGTGGACTTTGCGAAGTCCCGAAGTTCGGAAATCATCAGAACCGTCCATTGTCAGAGGGATAGGTGGCAATAGATTTGAGAGTTCGAAGGATCGGACTTCGAAATATTTGCGAGGGGGAGAGTGAGAGCTTGTGAAGTCTGAAGTCACGAGGTCAATCCTAGCTGTTGGTGCTAGGAAGGGTACATGGCAAAAACCCACAGTCTTCGAAAGAAGAACCCTTCGGAGAAAATCCAGGAGGAGAATACCCGAGGAGCTAGGAGCCGCAACAATCCTAGCTGTCCATCGAGAAGGGATGCTTGGCGAGAGATTAACATTTCGCTAACTCACAACTTGGGAAGTCAGAGATAGGAGTCGTGAGAACTCGCGAAGACTGAGTGCACGAAAGGATCCTAGCTGTCCATCGAGAAGGGACGTGTGGTGAGAGATCAACGTTTCACTGACTCACAACTCAGGAAGTTAGAGATAGGAGTTGTGAGAACTCGCGAAGTCTGAGTTTGCGAAAGGATCCTAGCCGTCCATCGAGAAGGGACAACTCGGGAAGGCAGATATAGGAGGCGTGAGAGCTTGCGAAGTCCGACTTCACGAAAGGATCACAACCATTGATCGAAGGAGGGATCCAAACTGTTCATATGGAAAGCGTATATCGGGAGATTAGGAATCGGGGAAACAGAGGTAAGCCAACCTCCAAAGTCGCGAAACGTGAAATCTCGATTCACGAGAGAGGAGATCAGGACCGTTGGATCGTGGCAGAGTGTGGACCGTTGATCTGGCGAGCGAAACTTGCTAGTTCGGGTTTCAGAAGAAGGGAGACGAGCAATGTTCTGACAACGCGAAGTGCGAAGTCACGAAGTGCTCGGAAGATTGGCCCCAGGTCATAGTGAGGGGTCACATTGAAAGCAATTGAGGGAGGAGCTAGTATGCACTAGGCTTTAGTTCAGAAGTTCAAGAGTCAGAAGAGTCAGGGTTGGCTCACATGAAAATACCCGACATGTGAAGTCACGAAGCGCCTTTTGATAGGTGCGTGGTCACAAATTGAGGTCATATGAAGGAAGGGGATAGCATGGGGAGCTAGCACCTGTTTCTCAAACCCTTCAAAGGGGCCAGGAAAGAGCCCTCAGCTTGGAAGAACCTACAATTGAAGAAAGGGGAATCTAAAGAGAGTTAAGAAAAAGAGAATTTTTTTTATGCCTCGTCGTGGGTATGTTACAAATTGGTATCAGAGCATGGTTACAACACTTGGCCTTCTTGGGCTCATGTATGAGTCACGTAAGGAGACATTTTTATCTGCATTTACTCCTTGAGGAGAAGGTCTGCATATTGAATCTGTGATTTTGGGAATTCTTGTTGAATTTCAGCAGAAGAATTTCTTAAGCCCTTGTCAAAGTGATAACTACTCTTACCAGAGTAGGGATATGCTAATTAACATTTTTAATAAGACTTGAATGTGGATAGCTGAAGGTGGCAGGGTTCTGTCAAGGGCAGCTGAAGGCCGAAGGATGAATGACGTGGTGTTCGTAACACTGCTTCTAAGCATGGGCAGTTGGAACTTCAGGCACTGATGATGGTGGATTGTATAATGGTTAATACCTTTGTGAGCTTAGAGGAATATGATAGGACCAGGTAGGATCCTTGGTAGTTATAGTTACTGCTTTATATTAAAATTGGAGTATATAACTCCTCATGACCAGAGAAAAGTGAGATGGGTAAGACCCTATGGACGCTGAGGCAAGGACGTTTTCTTGCTAAGACATTGTCACATAAAGAGGAAAATGACCCTGGTTGGTTATATCCATGAGAGAAGGCAACATCAACACGAGATATGACTGTGAGATTAGTCCTGTAAGTGACTGAAATCTCAAACTAAAGGACACTAATTATGAAATTAAACTATCAAGTGAATGCATTAGGTAAAAAGGTGCAATAGTGTTACACATTATTTTCGTCATCCCTATGATCGTTAATGATGTAAACCTATCTATTGCCTTTAGAGGGGTCACAGTGGTCTGAGTTCCTGAAGAGAGAAGGAAGAAGAACTTTTCCTGAGAAAAGAAGTTGCATTTTCCTATGTAAAAACCTTATAAAAATGGATGTTTGCAGGTTGCTATATAGGCAGGGTGCGAGAATGACCAATTCTCGCAGGTTGCACTATAGCCAGGGTGCGAACAGTTCGCAGGTTGCTCTATAGCTAGGGTGCGAACATTCCAGCAC
>JZKD02S2220333.1:0-10310 GCA_000966675.3 Picea glauca | reverse complement strand
GTATCCAATCAATTTGAGGGTTTGGGGAGTAGAAACAACTAGTGAGAGAATTCAAGGAAATCAGTGGTTCAACTTTAGGAGGATCAGAGGGCGCCGTAGGATCATTGGTTTTGGGCAGCTCTGCTTCATGTGAAACCTCAACCTCTTCATCAAAAGAATCCTCTAAAATGGCCATAAATTTTTTATGTTCTTTATGGTTGTGCCCAGAAATGAATTTATCATCACAATTGTAGCATATACCCTTGAGTTGGCGTTCATCCATTTCTTCCCATGTTAATTTTTAGACCTTGAGAGAAGGGGCCTGAGGAGCACGAGTGGTGGGTTTTGGGTGGGGAACAAAAGTGGGTTTTCTGCTCTGAGCCAAGATGACTTGTTGTGCCTCCTTGGAATGTTTAGTTGCTTCCAACCAAGTCTAGGGGTGAGTCATGATGACCCAGGCTCAGATTTCATCCTTGAGGCCACTAATAAAGAATTCCCGGAAGAAGGCATCTGTCATGCCCTCCATGCAAAAATCCAAGTGCTCAAAGGAAACAATAAAATCTTCCACTTTTCTAGAATGTTTCAACTTGGTCAGTCGTCCTAAATGGTGGGTGTCCATGTCAAAGTGTTCATACATCTCTGCAACAAATTGTGACCAAGAAACATACCCTTGGCATGCATTTTGACGCAATTTCCACCATTTCCATCATTCTGGATCCAAATAGAGAATTCCATAATGAATCTTGGTTAAATCATCAGTGATACCATGCAAGGAGAAATAATGTTCCATCTAAGTAACCCAGGCTTGTGGATTTGATCCATCAAATTTTTTTACCTCGACTTTGGGAAGACGAGGGTCACAAGGTAGAGAGTTGGAATGAGAGTGTATAGGCCGGTTGGAGTCAACACATTTAGTATAGAGACGTGGGTCATAGGAGTAAGGACCCTAGAATTTGTTCATGAATTGGTGTAGAGGGGAATGGACTTCAACAATTTGGCTACCGAGTTGTTCTTGGATAACGTCCATTTTTGCATGAATGGTTGGAATGTCCTTATTTACTTGGGCTTGAAGAGAAGTAAGGTTAGTACTCTGTTTCTTATTGGTTTCTTCTTAGCGGGTGGGAGTCATGAGGGTATGAGGGGTGGTTCCAAGGACAAAAAATCAGACAAGTGATATATACCATTATGATTAGGGTAGCGAGAGAACACTAATGGGATAAGTGGGGAATACGGGTGTTGGGAAGGGTATGGGTCCATGGGGTGAAAAAAAAGGTAAAAATGATAGGTATCACAATGATCAGTGTGAAAAGATGAATCCAATGGGATAGGTCTCAAATAAGCGTGCGTGCAGGCCCCAGACTCTTAACAGGAAAAAATGTATAGTAATTCTTAACAGGAAAAATTGTGTAGTAATTTCACAACTAGAATGCAGGAGGCAAGGTTGCATGACAATAGATCTTGTATGTTCCTTTTCTATTTTGTTTCCATCCCAAGGGTTAGAATTATCAGGGTTCCTATAGAAAATGGTTAGCCCTATGTTATAACTCTTTGATATACGTGTGGGGTCAAACAATGGTACTCGGCCCAATATCTCAGGGCACCAACCATGGAGGCTAGACCATACCCTTAGATGTACTACCTGATATCATAGGTAGTAGAGAGTATCTTCTTGAGTGTTGTTCTTGGTGGCACTATAGAAGTTCGGTGGTCGATCGGTTGATCTAGGGATGGTTTCAGGATACCTAGGGGTCTCCCGATATACCATAGGTACGTGGGAGAGCAAGTCTCTATACAATTATTGTCTAATGTGTTACCACTTGAAGGGGTACCGACAAGGGTTACAAGGGTTTCCAACAATGTGAGCTTAAAAAACCTCTTTTATTTCCTATGTGTATGCATCCACGACTATGGATTTATGCGTTGAACGAAAAATCATTATAGTTTAAAGACATCGAAACACATCTCTACCCTAAAAAAAAAAATTAACCCACAATTCCTGCTAAGGAAAGTGCTATGATACCACTTGTAAGGTACCAACTGAAATACAATATGTAGAAATAGGAAAATTCAACAAATGTCAATGAAACAACAAAATATGAGAAGAGAAACAATAGAAATAATACCTTTATTCAAAGAAATCAATGTTCACTTGCCTCTTCGAGGGGGCAACCTCCAACATAGCATATCTATATTACAATAATTCTTAAGACAAAAAATTTCATGCCTCCTACTCTTATTTATATTAATTCTATCTTCTAAAGAACATTCTAGAGGAATATCTTTCTAAAGGTGGAAGATTCTATTAGATATTCTTACATTGACTTGTTCACATTTATTAAATATGCCTTACTAACTAATGTCAGCCTTTATTACATGGAAAATATATTATTCTATCTACATGAGGGGTTAGGTCCCTAACAATAGCTAAGGCATCAGTTGAAGCAAAAGAAATCTCAAAAGTAGTCGTAGAGAAGAGGCAAATCACCAAAGCAACAGTAAAGGTGGTAGAGGAAGAACATGGGAAGGAAGATGAAGAAGCAATAAACAACGACGCTTCCCCCATGGACATGGATATCCAAGTGTCATCAACAGAATCCCCCTCACCGGTGGACATTTTATTTTGGGTGATATTGGATTGGGACTATTCACACCCTCCAAGGATCACAAGGTAGTCAATATGAATACCTTCTGGTACGACAAAGCCTCTGGTAGGATAGTACAACAACAAACCAAGAAAATCCCAGTTACCAGGAAAGCTCCCCTATCTGTGGTTATGGAAACCACTATGACAGAGAATGTTAGGAAGGACCCACTCTCAATTTCATCCACTAAAATTTCCTTCATCATGGCATCAAAGAAAAACCTCAAGGACTTGATCCATGAGAACCAAGAAAAAGATGACAGGATCAAGGACTTGGAAGAAGAAGTCAAGTGTGGGAAAAGAGATAAGGAGAGCCTTAAAGAATTCATAATATGTGTCGAGAGATTCAGGACAGAGATTCATGATATGGAGACTGACATGTATGTAAATCTCTAAGTCTTCGAACAGTTGGAAACTCAAATTATGGCCCAACATAGCACAATACAATCCAATAACGTAGAATTCACCGTCATTAGAGCAGGTTTGAATGAGATGCAACGATAGATTGTTGAAAATACATATGCCCAAGTTGGGCTTCCTCACATATAAGAGTGGGAAATAAAAGTTGACTACATTTCTCTTGATAATTTCTAGAAATCTGGGGAGAAGGCCGAAAATGATATAAAGAATTCACTGGAAATCTATGCACAACTTCACAAAGCAACTCACATCTTAACACACAAAGTAAACCCACCTTCGATCGAAGCAATCAGGAAGATGAAATTCGATGAGCAGAGTTTTGAAGAGGTCGCGATAAACATGAAGCAGAGGTAAATGGATGTTCGGGATACGACTAGGGTAACAATGGATCTGATGGAGGATCATCTCGTCAAGCCAACTAAACTGCAAAACATTATTCGATCTTTCATGGTCAACCTGACGAGAGATATGAAAACCCTCTCACAAAATTCAACAACTCACAAAGCTTCCTTGGAGACACTTATATTCTGTAGAGTTATCGCCATTGCAGAACAACATAAAACTTGGGAATCTTACTTGAGAGACAAAGAAAAATGAAGGAGGACAAAATAGCTAATTTGAATATGCTCAAACCACCTTCTATTTTGTCTTTTTTCCAACTATACTCAATTTTGCCTTATTATAACACATGTCAAAAATAGTTGAGAGGGGAAGTTGAAGATTCATGTAACTGCTTCTTGTAGAATTGAGGAAACCCCTGTAGGTAGTTACTGAAAATAATATAAGTAAAGGAAGAGACCCCTTTTGAAGGGGCTCTTCAACCATTGTAATTTCAGAAACTATTTTCTTAAGTAATATTGAGAATCCCTTAGGATCGATTTTGCTAGAGAGAAATATTGTTGTTGATAGCTAGTTTGCTTTGAACTACTTCAAGTGATCTGGTATGTTGTGTGTATATGTTGTAAAAATGTTGTTTCATTTATAGACTTTTCTTATGCAAACATAAATTTTCCTAGAGTTTGTGATAGTTTGGTATTTTCTCTCTTATTAATTATCCTAAGATGATGAGCAGTTTATGCATGTGATTTCATAGCTTATGATAATTTGGTTATGATTTTATATGCACGTGTTATTTATCTTTGTTGCTTCTTAACAATTATCTGGAAGGATTTCTCACAGGGATTATTGACATTTCCAGTTGCTTATTATTTACTGTAGTTTCTCCTATCTAGAATAGGGTAGATTAGATTTTATTTTTGCAAGTAGTTAGTTTACATATGCATTCCCCTTTGCATTCATAACCACTCATTGATCCCCCAACCTAGTAATGGAATTCGGGCTAGAATCAATGTTCTTTTTTTCAAACCATATAAGTCATAACTTATCAAACCATTTGGCAATCAAATCATATTTGTAAAAAAAAAAATTATCATTTATCTTTGGCGATAACCAATTGATTTATTGTTACTACTTTTAAAATTTGGCAACAACACTATTCCATTAGTGTCACATGTGCATCATTGACAATAATTAACAAAAACAAATGTCTTAGTAGAATATTTAGAGAAAAAAAAAATCATATCAATTAGAGAGAACTAACAACAAAAATATATGGCAATGCAAAATATCTATAGAAATACATGGAAAAAAATCTAAATGCTAATATACAACATGATATGCCACCTACATGTTGAAAGAAGTGAAAAAAATAATAGAAGTAAATTATTAGAAACTTTTTTTTTTCCTACATAAATTTACACGACTTCAATTGAAATCCATGGTTTTCCCAAGAGTAGTTGCTATTAAATAATTATCCACGTGTAGCAAATATTCTAAATTTTTTTGGGATGCATAATCATTGATTTGGCGAAAATATTAAGAAAAACTATTATATGTTCATGGAAAATGTTTATATTTAGATGAAAAATATAAGTGTATGCATAACTATAGTCATAAATTAGGCTAGAACTTTTTTATTTTTAATGAAAATATGAAAGTTTTTAGCCCAAATTTCTTCAAAAAAAAAAAAAATTAGCCAAATTGGCAAAATTTCACTTAAAAAAAACATTGGCCAGAATATGGATGGGTATCCTAATCCAAACGGTGGGTAGTCTAATTGAGACCACATACCAGGGAGCACCCATTTATGTTGAAGGGCATTCTTCCTGACCCAACACTAAGCATTGGCAAAATTTTGATAGAACAAGAAATGGACACTACATTTTCCAACATGAAGGGTAAATAAAAAAATATAGGGGAGAAAAACTAGTAAATAGATGAATTCCAAAGGATGGGAAGATATGGAAGATGCGAAAACCCTAATAGGAAGAGAAAGGGACCATACATTTAAGCTTGAGATTTTCTTAGCTAGCAAAAAACCCTAAAACATTGATGGAAAAATCTAAGATAAAGCATGAAGAAGTCACTGGGAAAATGCGACTAGGGCTTTGTTTGGCATCATGAACCTAGGAAATTTGACCAAAAAAATCTAGGGGAAATTGAAAATTCACCTTAGGACGCTCAAACATCCTTCAACATCTAGAATATGAAGTCATTCCATTAGAATTACAAACAATGATTGGGAAGGTTGGCCTTGGGGAACTAAATCAGTTGGCTTCCTAGTAAATTATTCTTGGGAAGAGAACGTAAAAGGCCTAGTTACAATAGGAGAAGTTGTTTGTCAATTGAGAGTTGGTAGATGAGTTGCAGTGTAGGAGGAGAAGAAATACATTACATAGGAAAGTTTCTAAACATGTTTGGAGGAGTGTAAGACATTCTATTAGCATCCATATGAATCAAAATCACAAGGATAAGTAGTTACAATTGTAATAATTTCTTCATTGGCATGCAAACTCTTAATGAAGTTTGGAGTTCATCCTCGAGGAGGTTTATCCATTTCAAATCTTGTTTTTATTGTGTAAGGCTCTCACTGTGATTAATTGTGTTTAATAATTTTGTTTTCACTTGGCATTTTTATTATCTAAATAGGAGTAACAAACCATATAGATCATAATCATATTAGCTATTTAAGTAATAACAAATGTGTAGTGTAGACACATTGGGTGATTCTCAAAGTTAGTGTATGTTGAAAACTAAGCTTCACTATGCATTGAGTTGAGAGACCCTCTTGCATGACTTAACTCATAATAGAGTACACAAAAGAGATAAGATACCAAATGACCATGAGATGGATGCAAACAATCTCATATTTTTAGAAGTTGGATTATTGAGTGGAAAGAAATAATACATATAACAATAATTGGTTCGTGGGATGAAAGACAAGAGTAAGAACATAGAGATGGAATATTTTGACACTGAAAAGAAGAAACCAATCGATCTAGTGAGTGATTGGGAAAACACATTTCACCAAGAAGAGGACCATTGAACCCCCAAGTTTCCATTCAAAGTCAAGGAAAATGTAGATATTTAGCTATATGACAATTAGAGGGACCTAGAGAAGATGAATAATTATTGAGATGGTTGGAAGTGTAATTTATTTTCCATCAAGGGTGCACAGATGTTGAGAACATCTATTTCTATTAATTGAAGATGGAAGGATATGCATTGCTTCTACATATCCCATACTACCTCCCATGAATTAAAAATCCATAACTCTGAGTGCGATAGGAATACCATTTAATTGAACTATTCCTATTTGAATAACATCAATTAAACTTTTATTTATTTGGAAAAAGGAGATATGATCCTTATAAGATTCATCCTCAAAATGAAGAGGATTAAAATGAGAAGGTTCACTCTTCCCTCTCCCTTTTGAGTGAAGATATATCCCTTTGAACCCTCATTATTAGATCGAGCTATCCCTCTCCCTTTTGATTCCTCTCTACTAGGAGAGAGAGTACATAATTATATCTCTCGATGCATATTATAGAGATTGAGGGACATCCTCAAGGCCATGGTGGGAAACTCTATGTCAAGAGAGACATATTACCAAGTAGAAGAAAGAGGAGGATTCAAAGTAGTTCAAGAATCTTTTCAAGATCCATGTTTACCCAATGGGGTATAAATATGAATGGGATCTAAAGTGGCACTATGTGATACAAAGGCTATGATGAAATTTAAGAAGAACTGCATTCAATTGAGTAATGACCAGAAAACTATGACCAAGCACACCAGTAGGTTTCAAAGTCATATTAGGAAAGAGGTGATATTATTTGAAGCGAAGAACATTAGTGAGGCTTGTAATAAATCCATGTACATAGAAGAAAAACATGGAAAGAAGTCTATTGATGTAACATCCCTAGCCTCCCAGGTTGGGCCACGTCACACAATCTCAACTTCAACCTCTAGGATATTCTTTGTAGCAACCCAAACTCACTATTAGAGAATTCTACTTCAAAATTCATAGTGTGTAGATACTAATTATAACTATCCCTATTACAAGTAGACCCGATTAACTATGCACAACCTTAAGGTATTGTTCACATACCTGTATTGAGTCTCGCTCTACGAGTACACTTCTTTTAATACAATCATAGTAGTAGAATAAATTTCACAAAACTACTGCGCACTTTGTCCCTTCAAAACACCTATATATTGTTGTGTTCACAATGCTCTGCACACAAAATACTACACGCGTGCAATAAATTCAATGTTGCATGTAGATTTTATCATTTTTTCACATGAAGTCTGCTTCACTAGGTACTCAACGAATCATAACATGCATGGATATCCTCTAATCATACCACAGAGTTTATATATATATAGCTAATAGGAAACAATTCTAACTATCATGACCACATATGTTGCATCATACAGGAACAAGAAACCTATATATGTAAGCAGTAACATTTCACAGAGTTAACCACAATATGCAAATGTAAATTCATACAATAATATAAACCCATTTAAAATATAACGTTAGAGCACACAATAATTAAACAGTCTTATGAAGGACACTTATCTCTTATGAAAAGTCACCAATTATGTGCAGGACTCAGACGTTCCTCCTAGCTATAGAATCTGTCGCTCATAATATTTCAGCGATAGGTCACCCCCAAGTTGGATTTAAAATCCAAAGGAAAAAGGGTTCCTATCGTCAGGCTATGGTCTGATATTCAACAAAAGACTTGGTTCAAGGTGTCTACTATTGCAACTAGCCTATAGACCCTCATTCCCCACATTTTTTACCACCCTAGTAAGTGTGCCCCTTCTCTTCTCAACATTCATTCGACTCCCCCACTTCCCTTTCGGGGCTTCAACAACAGGTCGGACAGGAAGTCTTAGAGCCTTGTATCTAATGCCCAACGCACTAGGGAACATTTCCCAACAAACTCTCACCTAGAGAGAGTTCTCATAGGCCTAACAACCTGCCTCTTTGATGGTACACCATCCTTCCCAAGAACAAGGTTAAGCAAAGTGACAATAAGTTACATCAAAATATGTATTCCTTCGTAGAGGAAATCCATTTGAATGATTCAAGAATGAATGATTCTCCCTAATTACATTAAGGCCAACAATATATATTGCATGCCTTCAACTCAACACTTGTCACCTTCAGAAGTAGCTTTATCCACTTGGTGACTCATTCCCTACCCTCGGGAACTTAGGATAAATACATATCCATAAATTAAACTTTCAAAAATATTAATAAAATATTCCCTTAACTTAAGCTTCCCTTTTTTCCTTTTTGATCTGAAAATGATAAAGGCTTGTATTCTTGAAAATATTTGCAAGTTTTATTTAAGTGTTCTTATGCAAAAGGATTAATTTGCAAAACACAAATTTTATAGAAATTACACATTCAAGATGCAACAATAACCAACAAGATACAGTGAACAGTGAACACATAACACAACAAATGATAAAGCAGTTCACCCCTCTCTTGGGCTACATCTCCTGGTCCAGCTTCCAATGGATCTTTTATATTATTTTCTCAAAGTACTAAAATATGTGCTTTGCAATGCTCAAAATTCCAAATATATGGCTCCAATGGCTTCAGAACGTCAAAAAACCCTTAGCTGGGCTTTTTCAGCACCTGATTTGGCCAAAAATTGAAAAAGATAGGCTTCTTGGAAGTTCCCCTTCAAACTTGTTGTCTCTGGATCGACAAAATGCACTTATGTGTGTCCAACCTATCCTCTGTGCTCATTTCTGTGATAAAACCTAGCACCGGGCACACAACCACAACACACATGCAACTGTAGGACGGTTAGGGAACCTAGCTCCCTAACCGCCAAGTTGTTGGGTGTATGGCCATGTGACTATGCATAAAAAGGGCTAAGTTTAAACCCTTGGCAAACCGACAAGTGTCCCAAACGCGCGGTCTTTAAAACCATTTGAAACGTGCGTGCGCGGTGGAGGTCATATGGATATCCGCATGTGACTGGGGGCTAACTATTGTTAAAAAAAAAATGGACATATGACAAGTGTCGGCACGGTTTTAACCGTTGGCAAAACTCCCGCGCAATAAACCGTCGATCATATGCAATGTTAACATAACCGCGGGCTGGGGCTAAGCCCCAACCCGACCCCCGCACCAAACCACACATAATTCAAATTCAAATAAATATAAAACCATATATGTATTAAGAACCAATGCGTGGGCTATTGGTTTCCCACGCCGTGTGAAGGTGCTCCACCATGGCGGGAGGTCCGGGGTTCGATCCCCATGGACTCCATATAATTTTGAACGACCAATCAAATATGGTGCCATGTGGCAGCCCATGTCTAGGCCACGTGGCACCTTCCCACTTGTCAATAATGTGCCATGTGTCGAGATATGATTCGACCTCACAACTGCCAACTCAACCTTATCACATCATCGTACGACCCCGCCACATCAACGTACGACCCTTCCACGTCAGCAATTGTACGGACTGTACAGTCAGCGTTTTTTTTTTGCCTGTTTGACAATTTGAATAGAAAGCGATATATCACTCACCCAATGTCCGTTTGAACTTGCGTTGGGTTTGTGACGACGAGGCCTACGCACCTGTTCGATTTGAAGCGATTCCGAGCACTTTGAATTTTGAGCAAAATTTGATCCCCTGGATCACACCTGCCCATTGGAAAGCTTTTGGACCTCCAAAAGTCTAATTTCAGTCTATCTAAAGATGAGGGTATAGTTCCTTCACCTTTCCAACCTTAATCCACTTGGCTTTGTTTGTATTTGTGCCTTTAAGACCAATTCGAAGATATTCCACATTTCCTCGTTTTGAAGTTCTCATTCTCCTATCAAGGATTGTGTCTTCATGCAGTTCTGTAAGATATTCTGGGGATAAATCATCTATAGAAGGAATCTGAACATGTT
>JZKD02S2220322.1:0-38701 GCA_000966675.3 Picea glauca | reverse complement strand
CATGATCTCCTCTTTTAAACCATCCATCTTTGCCTCCAACTTAGCTTCCATCTCTTGTAGTTCATCTTTTGTTACTATCTTCTTTTGTAAATCATTTGTGTCCCTATTCATTTCTTCACCTTCATCAAGAGTCCAAGTAGGATTGTTTGTAGGCTTATTTGGTGTAGAAGTTCCCTTTTTGGGTGGCATGTTGGCCAAGTATCACTTTTGAACCTTGATTTTGAGGTGTTTCTTGTAGATAGTCTTTCTTCTGTTATATCTCCCAAGTTTCGGCCATTCTGGGTATAAAACTTTCTTTTATGTAGTTCTCTGATATTTATTCTCTGCAATTCCATAGGTCTGATAAAACTTGGATGTGCCAAGTGGAATTTACGGTAACTTCCCCACAACTTGTCGATTTTTGGCCTTTCCAGGAGATCTCACTTGTATAGAATCCCCTGCACAAAATAATTGATATAAAATTATGAAACTCATACCTGAAATAATAAAAATTGTCCACGATCCAATGAAACTAGTCCCACTCAATTTGGATACTCTAGGAAGAAATTGTGATTGTCTTACCTGGAACACCTTCTTGAGACTAGTCAATAGGACTAGTCAGATACCCTATCTTACACAGGGTGTATATACAAATTTAAGATGACCTAGAAGCTGAAATTTTTACCAAAGATACCTTACTAATTTATGTGAATAGAATCCATATTTTAGGGTCTGAAACGTTACATAAGTTTTTTTATAGAGAAAATTATGCAATGACTCATTTTAGGATGATTCAAGAACCCTATATTGTACAGGTTGTATTTCCGAAAGTATAAGGCCCCAAGAGCTAAAATTGTAACCCAATGTACCTTTATCCATTTGATAAATATGCTCCAAGCCGTTCCTTCTAAAACGTTGTATAAAAAAAGTTATAGCGAAAATTCCAAGGTGTCTCAGATGTAGCAGCGAAACCCCAAGACCTTGAGCTCTGATACCATATGTTAAGAATCGAATATCAATATAGCATATAAAAACCTCAAAAAAAAATAATCAACACCTTGAAAATAAGATAATTTCATATAATAAGCCTCTTCGAGTGGGAAACCTCCTTTTACCCCACTTAAATGTTGAAGTACAATATGATTCCAAATGAAAATGTCTCCTTGGTATATATAGGAGACTAGGAGGTATAATTACAACTAATTGAATAAAGAGACATAAATAAAATAACATTACTAATGTAATATGCCCCAATTAAGGGGTAATGAGCCAATATTAGGGCTTAACAAAGATCGACCAATAGGTAGGGGAGAGGAATTTATTTCTTGCTCNCATGATCTCCTCTTTTAAACCATCCATCTTTGCCTCCAACTTAGCTTCCATCTCTTGTAGTTCATCTTTTGTTACTATCTTCTTTTGTAAATCATTTGTGTCCCTATTCATTTCTCCACCTTCATCAAGATTCCAAGTAGGATTGTTTGTAGGCTTATTTGGTGTAGAAGTTCCCTTTTTGGGTGGCATGTTGGCTAAGTATCACTTTTGAACCTTGATTTTGAGGTGTTTCTTGTAGATAGTATTTCTTCTGTTATATCTCCCAAGTTTCGGCCATTCTGGGTATAAAACTTTCTTTTATGTAGTTCTCTGATATTTATTCTCTGCAATGCCATAGGTCTGATAAAACTTGGATGTGCCAAGTGGAATTTACGGTAACTTCCCCACAACTTGTCGATTTTTGGCCTTTCTAGGAGATCTCACTTGTATAGAATCCCCTGCACAAAATAATTGATATAAAATTATGAAACTCATACCTGAAATAATAAAAACTGTCCACGATCCAATGAAACTAGTCCCACTCAATTTGGATACTCTAGGAAGAAATTGTGATTGTCTTACCTAGAACACCTTCTTGAGACTAGTCAATAGGACTAGTCAGATACCCTATCTTACACAGGGTGTATATACAAATTTAAGATGACCTAGAAGCTAAAATTTTTACCAAATATACCTTACTAATTTATGTGAATAGAATCCAGATTTTAGGGTCTGAAACGTTACATAAGTTTTTTTATAGAGAAAATTATGCAATGACTCATTTTAGGATGATTCAAGAACCCTATATTGTACAGGTTGTATTTCCGAAAGTATAAGGCCCCAAGAGCTAAAATTGTAACCCAATGTACCTTTATCCATTTGATAAATATGCTCCAAGCCGTTCCTTCTAAAACGTTGTATAAAAAAAGTTATAGCGAAAATTCCAAGGTGTCTCAGATGTAGCAGCGAAACCCCAAGACCTTGAGCTCTGATACCATATGTTAAGAATCGAATATCAATATAGCATATAAAAACCTCAAAAAAAAATAATCAACACCTTGAAAATAAGATAATTTCATATAATAAGCCTCTTCGAGTGGGAAACCTCCTTTTACCCCACTTAAATGTTGAAGTACAATATGATTCCAAATGAAAATGTCTCCTTGGTATATATAGGAGACTAGGAGGTATAATTACAACTAATTGAATAAAGAGACATAAATAAAATAACATTACTAATGTAATATGCCCCAATTAAGGGGTAATGAGCCAATATTAGGGCTTAACAAAGATCGACCAATAGGTAGGGGAGAGGAATTTATTTCTTGCTCGATGATAGTAGAGCAAGGGATTTATCACTCATCCGACTGGTTCAAAGGGAGGATGAGGAATGTATTGCTTGTCCGCATCGGGAATTGATGTGCAAGTAGGCTCTCAATTGTAGGGGTAGGGGTAGGGGAGAGGAATTTATTGGTTGCTCTACGACAAGAGAGCAAGGGATTTATCACTCATCCGACTGGTTCAAAGGGAGGATGAGGAATTTATTTCTTGTCTGCATCGGGAAAGTATGCGCAAGGAAGATCTCAAATGTAGGGGTAGGGGTAGGGGAGAGGAAAATAGTAATATTTATTCAATGATCATCCCAAACATAGATATTAATGAAACAAAATACGAAGTAAATTCCATCTAATAACGGATAAGGTGATGGAGTGGGTATGGTGAAGGGCATGGGTGACAATAATAATATGCAATGTGAATAGGTTAGTGTCAACACATGAATTATAGGTGGCACTGTAACATGACCTTATTATTATGAATGTGAAGCAAGCTCTTAACCTTGTTGTAGCTAGCAACCATTGTGGGATTCAATGCTTAAATGACTAGAAACCAACACTTAGAGAACCACATGAAATTGTGGCTAATCAGAGAAAAAACATTGTTTGGAAACACAAGCAATGGTCACATAGAATCATGTTTCAAAATACTAATCAAAGCATCCCCAACAATATTGTTATGGCTTTAAATTTTAGTGATATACATTACAAATGAAACACATGGATGTAAATATTTCATGTGACTGGGTGAATAGCTAGTCCTTCCTTGTCACAAGGATAAATCTTGAGCTTCCATAGACTCATTTTTTCATTGCAATTATGCACCATTAACCCAGTGGTTTTGTTTTGCAGGTTTGTAGAGGAGGGGTAAAAGAAGATATAGTGAGTGGAATGAAAAAATTCCATGGACACAGATTGTTCCATTTTAGAAAGAAAATGCATCATAATATCTGGTCCCTTAGATCCACCTTGAATGAATGATGGTGATGATGCCAAAACACAAGAGTAGGTTAGCAATGATGGACAACTTCCATGGAAATAATTAAATGAAACAAATGGAGGTAAATACATGTGACTAGGTCAACAACTAGTCCTTCCTTGTCACAGGGATTGATCTTGAGCTTCCATAGCCTCATTCCTATAGGCCTATAGTTGAACATGATATACACTTAGTGTAAACACATAATAAATTATTCCTTTAGTTATGGATACCATATTTAAAAGAGTCAAAGAGTTGAAGGATCATAGTGAAATCCAGTTGAAGATTTAATTTATCGAGGTTGGTTTATTGCTTCTTATATTTGCACTTGAACTTGCTTCCTTTGCATATCCTTTTGTTTTTCATTCCTATATATGCTTCTTTTTCCATGTCTTAAATTTTCAATAAGGGTTTCATGTATTTGATACTAAGAAACGGTAGTCATCCTTGTTGTTTGAGTCCTACCTATGCATATTTTACCAAGTCCTAACTTTTTTATAAGAGTTTCATGTGTTTGATACTAAGAAGTGGAAGCACTTGTAAGAGGTATAGAACATATATAGAAGACATAGAGAGCATGAAAAGTAATAAACAAATGATACATCTCAATAAATGATCACATAGAAAACCCTACATTAATAAATAATCACATAACAATTCATAAACATTAAACATAACCATAATTAATGGTTATATAAATTATGTTGAAAGGAGAAATCACAAATGATCTTATGAACTGGTCGGCATAGTTGGAATGGTTTCCCTGACGTTACCCTATTCATTTGTATGACCCTCTATTTTTCCCGAGCTTCCCTCACTTGATGAAGAAAGATATTAAAATACTTGCCAAAATCATTCAACCTCCATAAATATCTACAAAATCAATACATGTCATATTTGTACCATTATTTACTCTAAGATGGATTTTTATGAGAATGTCAGAACATACCTTAATGATATTGGAGCCACATATCTGATATTGGATCAAATGGCCTCCCTCTATTTGAAGTAGCAGCAATGAAGTCAACATTGACTTTGTTACTTCTCTGTTGGATCGAGAGATGTTTTCTCCTAAATTAAATGACTCCAATAAATTATTCTCTATTGAACAAGGCCAACCAAGTGAAGGAGGGATATCTTATGGACCCTCTCCCCTCCCTCACATAACTCTCAATTCCCCAATACCTAATCTATATTCTACTAGAAAATATGCATTAAAAATATTCAAAACTGATAGAATGTGATTGTAAAGCTATGCAAGAAAGATAAGATCAAATAACTACAAAGTTGTTTGATTTCAATTTCCTTTGAATGTCATAAGTACTAACCATCTATATTTCATTTTTTTCCAACATGAGTACAATTAATTACTTCATAGAAAATAGATTTTATAAATAGTTATTAAAATATTGTACATCATCATTTAGTTTTATCCCGCCTCTTCTTCTTAGGTCTAAAATTCATATGTATTTCATCAATATCGATTTCTTCGTTCTCTAGGTTCCCTTAAAAATATGATTGTTCTTGCATCCTCTCATGCATACCATGCCTAGTCATGGGGTACTCATGGGGTAATGGAGTCCGTTGTGATGAGGCATCACCTACAAAAGAAAAAAATATAAAATTTATATGGCTAGTTTTTAAATACCATTGAACTAGTTCAGTAATATTAAAAAAAACACCTGCAATGTCATTATTTACCTGGTGCACTGGTCAGCGTCATTGAAATGTTTATCCCAGGTTCTCCTCTTCATCTATATGAACATCAAGTACAACATTCTCTACCATTGAAACCACAAAATTCATAAGGACACAATCCTAAATGTATAAGTAAAAACCATTAGAAGTACAAAATGTATAACTATGAAATTAGTAAGTATATGATTAATATACAACCATATTACCGTCATGGGCCTTAGTCATAGTACCATCGTGGGGCATCACCCCAGTGAAATGGGGCTACACAGGAGAACCATCTTCTGGTTGCAAACCACTATCAAGACTCTGCTCTCCAATACTAGTGGGCTCATTGATGATAACACATTAAATTTATTGATGATATCAAACATGATTGTATTATATTAATAATGAAAGGTTAATGTGGATTGAATTTTATTTACCTTATCCTGCAAAGCAGTTCTTGGGAACTGCCCCAATCTTTTTTGGTGTTCGACTACAACTTTATAGTCATACTTATAACCAAGGTGGAGGTCTTCCTCTACGGTTTCAGTTCCAAACTCATCACCCTACATTGCATAAAAGTATGTATTTTAATTTTATTGTTTGGAATTATCTAAAATTTTGAAGGTGATACAAAGAATATATTTGGGTACTTACAATTCGTGATTACAAATTCAAGTAGTTGCCTTGGCCTAGCCTATGTTGGACACATTTGGAAATCCTTTCTTTTGTTTCCTTTGAAGTTTCATTCAACCTATCATCAAAAGTTCTAATTATGTGAATATATACAACGCTTTTATTTAGATATAAAAAAAATTAAAGGTATTGGATTCAAATTGTAATTTACCTTCTCGGACCAAAGGGTTTTTTTACTTCATCTACCAATTTCTTATGTTTTCCCTCTATGGAATCATCAGAGGAAACTTGTACCTATCGTTTTGTTTGAAGTGCTTCCTATAGGTTTCCTGCGTATATTTTAAATATTGGCCAGCTACGACGGTTGGCAAGGATTTATTAAATGTGTCTACACTAAAGAGGCCTTCAAGATAATCCATCGATTCTTTTTTGAGGTAGGAATTTTGGGATTCCACCTCACCCGTATGGTGGCCCAAAAATTATCAACGTCTTTTTCCCTAAGGCCCTATAAAACTCGTTGTTCCCTACATGAAAAAATATTATATGATTATTATTTTAAAAATAATAATTTAGATGATTTATGTTTGACTACATAGAGAACATGAAACAATTAAAATTTTAAAAATTATCTGGGACTTTAAATTGATTTAATGGAAGTCCTTCCTTGTTGGCCATAAATGTTCCCTTAAGGGTCCCCATGTTGTTCACACGTCTTGTTTTAGGAAAAACAACCATATAGTTGGCCAAATCATCAGCCTCATATTTGTCATCACCTCCATATCCTACCTCTTTGGCTTCCTGGGGGTGTGTGTCGTGGCTCCCACCTAATGGTGTGGAATATGGAGAAATAAATAGCCACATCCTAGTAGGTATACGAGGGCTTGCATCGGTACCATGTGGCATCTATGCAATGCCACTACTATTGACACCATGCATGTGGGGGTTAACAAGATCCAAAAATATCTATATAATAAAGAAAACCTTTTTTTTTAGACAATGTAAAAATTAAAAATCAAAGTTTCATAATTGATCTTATGACATAAAAATAAAACCACTTTAAATTATGGTTATTAAGTTATATGTGTTCAGATGTGTCATGACTTATTTGATCCTTTCTTTAACTCCGGAAGTTTGATCTACACTGTCTAACAAGTGATCAAGTTCCTTGTTCACTTTATTGATATTTTTTTTATTAATATGATAGGGTCGGGGGATGCATAAAAATCTCTTTCGTTGAGTGAATCATCATCAACATCATGTCCCACCGACTACATATTTACAAAATAAATGTTATTTTAGTTATGTACACAAATAAAATAATTGATCACTGCATAAGTAAAATTTACATTAAATGCAAATCAAAAATTGTTGTTTGTTTACCTGTTCTGAGGCTATTTATTTACCACAATCAACCTGCCACATTACAATAAAACTAGAACTGTGAAATATTTAAAACATTATTAAAGAAAAAAAAAACATGGCACAATAAGTAGATGTTTCTTAGATAGGTGTTGCATAAGTACCTACACACTAGTGGTCAATGTATCTACTTAGTTCAAATGGTAATATGCTAATAACTCTTCCTTGGGAGCTATCGTTTTTATTGCACACAAGGCTACCCAATTTCCTTTGCGTCCCTCATATATGCAATTTGGTTGCTTGTTTTTTGTCCCGAGTCATGTGTTGTTTATAATCCCTACAATATTGACGGAATCTTTAGTCCTTCCATCAATATAGATAGTCCCTCCCTTATTTTTATCACTATTTACTAGTTGTATATAATTTGCGACAAGTGCATATCTCTGCATACTACACATGTACCAGAACAACAACATCCAATCGTTGTAACCATAACATAGTCTAACATATTCCATCAATTCAATTACTAAATTGTATTTTACAGTTATTCCATCCATGGAAAATAGCCCCAGGCTCTGTAGGGAGGATGATGCAATGTGATACATCCTATTATTGACACTAAATTCACTGTCCAACGGTGGAAGTTCCTTAGGTACCCATTGTTTCAAAAAATGTTGATACCTGGGTGGCACTTTGATGTCTTCTATTATGTCATCATCGTAAGAGCACGATCCTCCTTCAGAAAGAAAAAAGTCCATTAGTCTACACAATTTTCTTCTGACCTTTATACCTTTGGTCCTTCTTTTCCTATCAAATCTACTAGATGCAGTCACATTTTCATCTATTTTTCCTAAGCTTCCCTCACTCAATGAAGAAATATATGACATGTACCTATTTGGTTGTACCTTTAGTATATCAAATCATATATATAGTTAGAAAACATTATAAAAATATAGCAAGATATCTAAAATGAGACAAGGAATGCATCACCCTATACACTAAGATATAGCAACAATTAAGTATGTGGCAACATCTCAAATTTGGGGCACTTTTCCAAAACATGTTCTAATGCATTTTTCTCGATTAAGGGTAGGCTACATATTTTTATGCATGTTTCTCCATTAAGGGTATCTTTTGCATTCCCAAAGGATTGAGTTTTATATTTGGAGGTGTTTTGGGTCCCTTGGCACATTCCACTAATTGCACATAGGAAGAGGAGCTCCCATCATCTAAGAATATTTTGGAATATTTGAGGAAGGTTTTTTCTCGACTTGTTTGTAGATTTGGAGAAGGGAGTTCTGTTGTATATTCACCATCTTGGTTTCTCGCAAAGGTAAAGTGAGATTATGCTTATGCAATTGGCACTCTAGAGGTTCTCCATCCTAGTTTCTTGCAAATGTCAAGTGAGATTATGCTTATGTAATTGGCACTCTAGAGGTTCTCCATCCTAGTTGCTCAAAAAGGTCAAGTGAGATTATTCTTATGCACCAAGATTCATGTAAAGAGAGACACCATTTCAACCACCAAATATATTATACCCCATGAAATCATCCACCCCCCAACAATGAGACCCATGTGGAGATGTTGAATGACATAGTTTGGTATTTTATGCTAGAACAACACAAATCCCTCCTCCAACAACTCTAGGTAGTGGGTCACCTCTTCTATATAAAGAGACATCCTTACCTAGATCCATCCCTTATATCTAGTCATTTGTAATCATATTATTCCCTTCAGTCTTTGATGGAAAACGTTTTGTAAATTTGACAATGGATACTTCAGAGGAGTAAAACGTCCCCATCTCCATTATCCAATGGAAGGAACTTGGAGCTTTGAGGTTCTTTTCCTTGCACCCTATTATGCATCACTGTATTTCTCTTTGGCTCAAGAGATGTTTGTTGTCTTTCGAGAGATTTACTATCCAAAGTATCTTTCCCTTTAAAAAAATGGTGATCAATGTTTCATGAATCCACTAGAAATAATTTGTTTTCAAGAAGTTAGAACCTTTTTCCATGAAAGATCATATTTTATTGTGCAAATAGAATCCAACTTGTTAAAATGTTCTAAGTATTCCTCTGATATTGTGGAAAAGATCAAATATTTGAAATGTTCATTTATTTCCCATGTAGAGAGGAAAAAACTAATAACAAGACATTTGAGAAACGAGTCTCCTAATTTTTTACCTAGGAAGAATAGAGAAAGCCTATAAGTTTCACTTTTCCTACAACCATTCTCAAGTATGATTTCCGCATAAACATTTCAATCATTTACATTTGTTAAGGGAATGCTATATTTTTGCTTGCAAGAACAAATTTTTATTTTGGTAATTGTTTTAAAGAAGAGTTCCAAACCATTCCTAAATTAATTAGGTCTTTGAAAGCCTCATTTAGGTGAATTTTGATCACACTAAAATTTGTGGCCATGCTTCTTTCAATGCTTATTAGTTGTGGAAATTTCCAAAACGATAAGAACAATCCAATATTTTGGACTATGAGCTCCTTAGAAACTCAATTTTTTAAGATTTGGAACAGTGAACTCCTTGGTAAATCCAATATTTCCCCTTATAATTTTGGATAAGGATACCTTGTCTATTCCACAACAATACTTCCAAATTTTAAAGAAAATATTCATCATGACTTCACCCTTGTGTCTCCAAACCCACCATAAATTTTTAAAGTTAAAATAGAAAAGACATGCACCCAAAGGAAAATATGGTGATACAAAAAACCTCTCAACTTGCAAGGAAACATCCACCCTTTTCAAGATTTTATTCTTTCAATCTATGACTAGCACATGTCACTTTGCTTTAACACTATTTTATAGTTGAAATATGGTGCAAAAACATGTTTTAGACTTCTCTAAATATATGGTAATGGAAAACCATGGATTGTGCTAAAACTCCTAAATGTTGTTATTGGATTTCTCTCATGACATATGGACTAAAACACTAAACACATAGATGATATCTTTGTGTATGATCTAAATTTGACAAGGAATTATTGTTGTTGGTATAGTCATTTACTTGTTGTCCTTATCACATAATTTAAGGGAATTGTTATAGAACTATTATAAAGACCTGGATAGATACTTCCCAAGGAATTTATTAAGAAAATTATAAACCACAATTGTTGTATCATCCAACTGTGAATGCATATCTTGGAACAAAGATATAGTTTTTTTTTTTTTTTTTTTAGGAGATGACAAGAAGAAGAAGAAGAATAAGGATTTCATGTGTTCTAATATGAAATATATTCCCTAGTGGCCTCTAGTTGAAATAAACATATTCATAAAATGACCATAGAGAAGTCGTATAATACAACATCATGCCATCAATCCATACAAGCCTCAATATACACCAAAATGTTGGCCTCTATTTGATCAATATTTAAGGGTTTGTTCACTATGTAAAAGTGCAGAGTTTGTGTTTAATGTTGAAGGTATATGCTTAAAACACTTGATAAATTTTGTTGGCCGATTGCATCTTTATATAGTTTACTCTTCCAATTTATGATGGGAACATGTGACTTTTATTTAACACTATTTTATTGTTGAAATATGGTGCAAAAACATGTATACTACTCTAAATATATGGTAATGGAACACTATGGACTGTACTAAAAATTTGTGCTAAATGTTGTGATAAGATTTCTAATGGAACACTATGGACTGTGCTAAAAATTTGTGCTAAATGTTGTGATAAGATTTCTATCATCCCATATGGACTAGAAAACTTTACACAGAGATTTTATCTGTGTCTATGATACGAGTCCGACAAGGCATTGAATTTGCTGGTATAGTCATTTACTTGTTTCNATTTTAGGGTCTGAAACGTTACATAAGTTTTTTTATAGAGAAAATTATGCAATGACTCATTTTAGGATGATTCAAGAACCCTATATTGTACAGGTTGTATTTCCGAAAGTATAAGGCCCCAAGAGCTAAAATTGTAACCCAATGTACCTTTATCCATTTGATAAATATGCTCCAAGCCGTTCCTTCTAAAACGTTGTATAAAAAAAGTTATAGCGAAAATTCCAAGGTGTCTCAGATGTAGCAGCGAAACCCCAAGACCTTGAGCTCTGATACCATATGTTAAGAATCGAATATCAATATAGCATATAAAAACCTCAAAAAAAAATAATCAACACCTTGAAAATAAGATAATTTCATATAATAAGCCTCTTCGAGTGGGAAACCTCCTTTTACCCCACTTAAATGTTGAAGTACAATATGATTCCAAATGAAAATGTCTCCTTGGTATATATAGGAGACTAGGAGGTATAATTACAACTAATTGAATAAAGAGACATAAATAAAATAACATTACTAATGTAATATGCCCCAATTAAGGGGTAATGAGCCAATATTAGGGCTTAACAAAGATCGACCAATAGGTAGGGGAGAGGAATTTATTTCTTGCTCAACGATAGTAGAGCAAGGGATTTATCACTCATCCGACTGGTTCAAAGGGAGGATGAGGAATGTATTGCTTGTCCGCATCGGGCAAGGATGTGCAAGTAGGCTCTCAATTGTAGGGGTAGGGGTAGGGGAGAGGAATTTATTGCTTGCTCGACGACAAGAGAGCAAGGGATTTATCACTCATCCGACTAGTTCAAAGGGAGGATGAGGAATTTATTTCTTGTCTGCATCAGGAAAGTATGCGCAAGAAAGATCTCAAATGTAGGGGTAGGGGTAGGGGAGAGGAAAATAGTAATATGTATTCAATGATCATCCCAAAAATAGATATTAATGAAACAAAATACGAAGTAAATTCCATCTAATAACGGATAAGGTGATGGAGTGGGTATGGTGAAGGGCATGGGTGAAAATAATAATATGCAATGTGAATAGGTTAGTGTCAACACATGAATTATAGGTGGCATTGTAACATGACCTTATTATTATGAATGTGAAGCAAGCTCTTAACCTTGTTGTAGCTAGCAACCATTGTGGGATTCAATGCTTAAATGACTAGAAACCAACACTTAGAGAACCACATGAAATTGTGGCTAATCAGAGAAAAAACATTGTTTGGAAACACAAGCAATGGTCACATAGAATCATGTTTCAAAATACTAATCAAAGCATCCCCAACAATATTGTTATGGCTTTAAATTTTAGTGATATACATTACAAATGAAACACATGGATGTAAATATTTCATGTGACTGGGTGAATAGCTAGTCCTTCCTTGTCACAAGGATAAATCTTGAGCTTCCATAGACTCATTTTTTCATTGCAATTATGCACCATTAACCCAGTGGTTTTGTTTTGCAGGTTTGTAGAGGAGGGGTAAAAGAAGATATAGTGAGTGGAATGAAAAAATTCCATGGACACAGATTGTTCCATTTTAGAAAGAAAATGCATCATAATATCTGGTCCCTTAGATCCACCTTGAATGAATGATGGTGATGATGCCAAAACACAAGAGTAGGTTAGCAATGATGGACAACTTCCATGGAAATAATTAAATGAAACAAATGGAGGTAAATACATGTGACTAGGTCAACAACTAGTCCTTCCTTGTCACAGGGATTGATCTTGAGCTTCCATAGCCTCATTCCTATAGGCCTATAGTTGAACATGATATACACTTAGTGTAAACACATAATAAATTATTCCTTTAGTTATGGATACCATATTTAAAAGAGTCAAAGAGTTGAAGGATCATAGTGAAATCCAGTTGAAGATTTAATTTATCGAGGTTGGTTTATTGCTTCTTATATTTGCACTTGAACTTGCTTCCTTTGCATATCCTTTTGTTTTTCATTCCTATATATGCTTCTTTTTCCATGTCTTAAATTTTCAATAAGGGTTTCATGTATTTGATACTAAGAAACGGTAGTCATCCTTGTTGTTTGAGTCCTACCTATGCATATTTTACCAAGTCCTAACTTTTTTATAAGAGTTTCATGTGTTTGATACTAAGAAGTGGAAGCACTTGTAAGAGGTATAGAACATATATAGAAGACATAGAGAGCATGAAAAGTAATAAACAAATGATACATCTCAATAAATGATCACATAGAAAACCCTACATTAATAAATAATCACATAACAATTCATAAACATTAAACATAACCATAATTAATGGTTATATAAATTATGTTGAAAGGAGAAATCACAAATGATCTTATGAACTGGTCGGCATAGTTGGAATGGTTTCCCTGACGTTACCCTATTCATTTGTATGACCCTCTATTTTTCCCGAGCTTCCCTCACTTGATGAAGAAAGATATTAAAATACTTGCCAAAATCATTCAACCTCCATAAATATCTACAAAATCAATACATGTCATATTTGTACCATTATTTACTCTAAGATGGATTTTTATGAGAATGTCAGAACATACCTTAATGATATTGGAGCCACATATCTGATATTGGATCAAATGGCCTCCCTCTATTTGAAGTAGCAGCAATGAAGTCAACATTGACTTTGTTACTTCTCTGTTGGATCGAGAGATGTTTTCTCCTAAATTAAATGACTCCAATAAATTATTCTCTATTGAACAAGGCCAACCAAGTGAAGGAGGGATATCTTATGGACCCTCTCCCCTCCCTCACATAACTCTCAATTCCCCAATACCTAATCTATATTCTACTAGAAAATATGCATTAAAAATATTCAAAACTGATAGAATGTGATTGTAAAGCTATGCAAGAAAGATAAGATCAAATAACTACAAAGTTGTTTGATTTCAATTTCCTTTGAATGTCATAAGTACTAACCATCTATATTTCATTTTTTTCCAACATGAGTACAATTAATTACTTCATAGAAAATAGATTTTATAAATAGTTATTAAAATATTGTACATCATCATTTAGTTTTATCCCGCCTCTTCTTCTTAGGTCTAAAATTCATATGTATTTCATCAATATCGATTTCTTCGTTCTCTAGGTTCCCTTAAAAATATGATTGTTCTTGCATCCTCTCATGCATACCATGCCTAGTCATGGGGTACTCATGGGGTAATGGAGTCCGTTGTGATGAGGCATCACCTACAAAAGAAAAAAATATAAAATTTATATGGCTAGTTTTTAAATACCATTGAACTAGTTCAGTAATATTAAAAAAAACACCTGCAATGTCATTATTTACCTGGTGCACTGGTCAGCGTCATTGAAATGTTTATCCCAGGTTCTCCTCTTCATCTATATGAACATCAAGTACAACATTCTCTACCATTGAAACCACAAAATTCATAAGGACACAATCCTAAATGTATAAGTAAAAACCATTAGAAGTACAAAATGTATAACTATGAAATTAGTAAGTATATGATTAATATACAACCATATTACCGTCATGGGCCTTAGTCATAGTACCATCGTGGGGCATCACCCCAGTGAAATGGGGCTACACAGGAGAACCATCTTCTGGTTGCAAACCACTATCAAGACTCTGCTCTCCAATACTAGTGGGCTCATTGATGATAACACATTAAATTTATTGATGATATCAAACATGATTGTATTATATTAATAATGAAAGGTTAATGTGGATTGAATTTTATTTACCTTATCCTGCAAAGCAGTTCTTGGGAACTGCCCCAATCTTTTTTGGTGTTCGACTACAACTTTATAGTCATACTTATAACCAAGGTGGAGGTCTTCCTCTACGGTTTCAGTTCCAAACTCATCACCCTACATTGCATAAAAGTATGTATTTTAATTTTATTGTTTGGAATTATCTAAAATTTTGAAGGTGATACAAAGAATATATTTGGGTACTTACAATTCGTGATTACAAATTCAAGTAGTTGCCTTGGCCTAGCCTATGTTGGACACATTTGGAAATCCTTTCTTTTGTTTCCTTTGAAGTTTCATTCAACCTATCATCAAAAGTTCTAATTATGTGAATATATACAACGCTTTTATTTAGATATAAAAAAAATTAAAGGTATTGGATTCAAATTGTAATTTACCTTCTCGGACCAAAGGGTTTTTTTACTTCATCTACCAATTTCTTATGTTTTCCCTCTATGGAATCATCAGAGGAAACTTGTACCTATCGTTTTGTTTGAAGTGCTTCCTATAGGTTTCCTGCGTATATTTTAAATATTGGCCAGCTACGACGGTTGGCAAGGATTTATTAAATGTGTCTACACTAAAGAGGCCTTCAAGATAATCCATCGATTCTTTTTTGAGGTAGGAATTTTGGGATTCCACCTCACCCGTATGGTGGCCCAAAAATTATCAACGTCTTTTTCCCTAAGGCCCTATAAAACTCGTTGTTCCCTACATGAAAAAATATTATATGATTATTATTTTAAAAATAATAATTTAGATGATTTATGTTTGACTACATAGAGAACATGAAACAATTAAAATTTTAAAAATTATCTGGGACTTTAAATTGATTTAATGGAAGTCCTTCCTTGTTGGCCATAAATGTTCCCTTAAGGGTCCCCATGTTGTTCACACGTCTTGTTTTAGGAAAAACAACCATATAGTTGGCCAAATCATCAGCCTCATATTTGTCATCACCTCCATATCCTACCTCTTTGGCTTCCTGGGGGTGTGTGTCGTGGCTCCCACCTAATGGTGTGGAATATGGAGAAATAAATAGCCACATCCTAGTAGGTATACGAGGGCTTGCATCGGTACCATGTGGCATCTATGCAATGCCACTACTATTGACACCATGCATGTGGGGGTTAACAAGATCCAAAAATATCTATATAATAAAGAAAACCTTTTTTTTTAGACAATGTAAAAATTAAAAATCAAAGTTTCATAATTGATCTTATGACATAAAAATAAAACCACTTTAAATTATGGTTATTAAGTTATATGTGTTCAGATGTGTCATGACTTATTTGATCCTTTCTTTAACTCCGGAAGTTTGATCTACACTGTCTAACAAGTGATCAAGTTCCTTGTTCACTTTATTGATATTTTTTTTATTAATATGATAGGGTCGGGGGATGCATAAAAATCTCTTTCGTTGAGTGAATCATCATCAACATCATGTCCCACCGACTACATATTTACAAAATAAATGTTATTTTAGTTATGTACACAAATAAAATAATTGATCACTGCATAAGTAAAATTTACATTAAATGCAAATCAAAAATTGTTGTTTGTTTACCTGTTCTGAGGCTATTTATTTACCACAATCAACCTGCCACATTACAATAAAACTAGAACTGTGAAATATTTAAAACATTATTAAAGAAAAAAAAAACATGGCACAATAAGTAGATGTTTCTTAGATAGGTGTTGCATAAGTACCTACACACTAGTGGTCAATGTATCTACTTAGTTCAAATGGTAATATGCTAATAACTCTTCCTTGGGAGCTATCGTTTTTATTGCACACAAGGCTACCCAATTTCCTTTGCGTCCCTCATATATGCAATTTGGTTGCTTGTTTTTTGTCCCGAGTCATGTGTTGTTTATAATCCCTACAATATTGACGGAATCTTTAGTCCTTCCATCAATATAGATAGTCCCTCCCTTATTTTTATCACTATTTACTAGTTGTATATAATTTGCGACAAGTGCATATCTCTGCATACTACACATGTACCAGAACAACAACATCCAATCGTTGTAACCATAACATAGTCTAACATATTCCATCAATTCAATTACTAAATTGTATTTTACAGTTATTCCATCCATGGAAAATAGCCCCAGGCTCTGTAGGGAGGATGATGCAATGTGATACATCCTATTATTGACACTAAATTCACTGTCCAACGGTGGAAGTTCCTTAGGTACCCATTGTTTCAAAAAATGTTGATACCTGGGTGGCACTTTGATGTCTTCTATTATGTCATCATCGTAAGAGCACGATCCTCCTTCAGAAAGAAAAAAGTCCATTAGTCTACACAATTTTCTTCTGACCTTTATACCTTTGGTCCTTCTTTTCCTATCAAATCTACTAGATGCAGTCACATTTTCATCTATTTTTCCTAAGCTTCCCTCACTCAATGAAGAAATATATGACATGTACCTATTTGGTTGTACCTTTAGTATATCAAATCATATATATAGTTAGAAAACATTATAAAAATATAGCAAGATATCTAAAATGAGACAAGGAATGCATCACCCTATACACTAAGATATAGCAACAATTAAGTATGTGGCAACATCTCAAATTTGGGGCACTTTTCCAAAACATGTTCTAATGCATTTTTCTCGATTAAGGGTAGGCTACATATTTTTATGCATGTTTCTCCATTAAGGGTATCTTTTGCATTCCCAAAGGATTGAGTTTTATATTTGGAGGTGTTTTGGGTCCCTTGGCACATTCCACTAATTGCACATAGGAAGAGGAGCTCCCATCATCTAAGAATATTTTGGAATATTTGAGGAAGGTTTTTTCTCGACTTGTTTGTAGATTTGGAGAAGGGAGTTCTGTTGTATATTCACCATCTTGGTTTCTCGCAAAGGTAAAGTGAGATTATGCTTATGCAATTGGCACTCTAGAGGTTCTCCATCCTAGTTTCTTGCAAATGTCAAGTGAGATTATGCTTATGTAATTGGCACTCTAGAGGTTCTCCATCCTAGTTGCTCAAAAAGGTCAAGTGAGATTATTCTTATGCACCAAGATTCATGTAAAGAGAGACACCATTTCAACCACCAAATATATTATACCCCATGAAATCATCCACCCCCCAACAATGAGACCCATGTGGAGATGTTGAATGACATAGTTTGGTATTTTATGCTAGAACAACACAAATCCCTCCTCCAACAACTCTAGGTAGTGGGTCACCTCTTCTATATAAAGAGACATCCTTACCTAGATCCATCCCTTATATCTAGTCATTTGTAATCATATTATTCCCTTCAGTCTTTGATGGAAAACGTTTTGTAAATTTGACAATGGATACTTCAGAGGAGTAAAACGTCCCCATCTCCATTATCCAATGGAAGGAACTTGGAGCTTTGAGGTTCTTTTCCTTGCACCCTATTATGCATCACTGTATTTCTCTTTGGCTCAAGAGATGTTTGTTGTCTTTCGAGAGATTTACTATCCAAAGTATCTTTCCCTTTAAAAAAATGGTGATCAATGTTTCATGAATCCACTAGAAATAATTTGTTTTCAAGAAGTTAGAACCTTTTTCCATGAAAGATCATATTTTATTGTGCAAATAGAATCCAACTTGTTAAAATGTTCTAAGTATTCCTCTGATATTGTGGAAAAGATCAAATATTTGAAATGTTCATTTATTTCCCATGTAGAGAGGAAAAAACTAATAACAAGACATTTGAGAAACGAGTCTCCTAATTTTTTACCTAGGAAGAATAGAGAAAGCCTATAAGTTTCACTTTTCCTACAACCATTCTCAAGTATGATTTCCGCATAAACATTTCAATCATTTACATTTGTTAAGGGAATGCTATATTTTTGCTTGCAAGAACAAATTTTTATTTTGGTAATTGTTTTAAAGAAGAGTTCCAAACCATTCCTAAATTAATTAGGTCTTTGAAAGCCTCATTTAGGTGAATTTTGATCACACTAAAATTTGTGGCCATGCTTCTTTCAATGCTTATTAGTTGTGGAAATTTCCAAAACGATAAGAACAATCCAATATTTTGGACTATGAGCTCCTTAGAAACTCAATTTTTTAAGATTTGGAACAGTGAACTCCTTGGTAAATCCAATATTTCCCCTTATAATTTTGGATAAGGATACCTTGTCTATTCCACAACAATACTTCCAAATTTTAAAGAAAATATTCATCATGACTTCACCCTTGTGTCTCCAAACCCACCATAAATTTTTAAAGTTAAAATAGAAAAGACATGCACCCAAAGGAAAATATGGTGATACAAAAAACCTCTCAACTTGCAAGGAAACATCCACCCTTTTCAAGATTTTATTCTTTCAATCTATGACTAGCACATGTCACTTTGCTTTAACACTATTTTATAGTTGAAATATGGTGCAAAAACATGTTTTAGACTTCTCTAAATATATGGTAATGGAAAACCATGGATTGTGCTAAAACTCCTAAATGTTGTTATTGGATTTCTCTCATGACATATGGACTAAAACACTAAACACATAGATGATATCTTTGTGTATGATCTAAATTTGACAAGGAATTATTGTTGTTGGTATAGTCATTTACTTGTTGTCCTTATCACATAATTTAAGGGAATTGTTATAGAACTATTATAAAGACCTGGATAGATACTTCCCAAGGAATTTATTAAGAAAATTATAAACCACAATTGTTGTATCATCCAACTGTGAATGCATATCTTGGAACAAAGATATAGTTTTTTTTTTTTTTTTTTTAGGAGATGACAAGAAGAAGAAGAAGAATAAGGATTTCATGTGTTCTAATATGAAATATATTCCCTAGTGGCCTCTAGTTGAAATAAACATATTCATAAAATGACCATAGAGAAGTCGTATAATACAACATCATGCCATCAATCCATACAAGCCTCAATATACACCAAAATGTTGGCCTCTATTTGATCAATATTTAAGGGTTTGTTCACTATGTAAAAGTGCAGAGTTTGTGTTTAATGTTGAAGGTATATGCTTAAAACACTTGATAAATTTTGTTGGCCGATTGCATCTTTATATAGTTTACTCTTCCAATTTATGATGGGAACATGTGACTTTTATTTAACACTATTTTATTGTTGAAATATGGTGCAAAAACATGTATACTACTCTAAATATATGGTAATGGAACACTATGGACTGTACTAAAAATTTGTGCTAAATGTTGTGATAAGATTTCTAATGGAACACTATGGACTGTGCTAAAAATTTGTGCTAAATGTTGTGATAAGATTTCTATCATCCCATATGGACTAGAAAACTTTACACAGAGATTTTATCTGTGTCTATGATACGAGTCCGACAAGGCATTGAATTTGCTGGTATAGTCATTTACTTGTTTCCGTTGCCACATAATTTAAGGGAATTGTTATAGCACTACTATCTCTATGGTATATGTCATAATACATATATTAAGAAATATTACTATTTGAACAATATCACATTGCAATATGATCATTACCAACCTCCTCTAGATTTGGACAAGTCAAACTTGAGATTCAAACTCTGGACTCGTAAGTTAAACTAATGTTGAGTGAGTTGGAAAAGATTGTGTACTTGTTGGTCCCATATTATCTCAACAAACCTTATCGATGTATCAATGATGTGACCTTAATCCTCACGCTATTCACTATGCAATTTTCACCAGTTTTATGTACTAGGTGCAAACTTTAAGGTTCCAAAGGTTATTTTCTCCTTATTAGTGAAATTCTTCATTGAATAATTAATCCTTAATCTTATATAACTAATCATACAGAGATATAGGGTTGGTATTTCCCTCAAACTATGGGATATCCATATTGACTTGTGGTTGGGATGGTGAACAACCTCCAAATAAGTTTTCCCCACATGTATATGGGGAAGGAGGCATAATATATTGCAAGATCTAAAAAAAAATCGTACACATCTCTATCCTTTACTTTTATAGAGATTCATCAACCACAAACTAATAAATGAAATGGAATCGACATTGATGCGAGCACCTGTGTTGGCTTGTGCTGTCATGTGAGATCATTCTAGACCAAATCAAGAAGGTGTGAATGGAACCTCATGGTTTTGGTAGCATGACCTCATATGAATATGGATTTGACACATGAATATATTACTACATGAATGCAATGTTGGATATTCCTCAATTTTCAAATGCTCTAACACGTTGCAGTGGTTGTTTAGTTTATTTCACCTAGTTCAAAACTCACAAAAGCATTTGGTATGATGAGTGAAATATTAAGGCAAACATTTTCTCTTGAATTGCTTATCCAAGTGATAATTCCACTAAAGCACACAATCTTTAAGTAATATTTTTCTCTAATATGATTCACAAGAGTGTAAGAAATATACTCTTCCAAACTTTGTCTTATAATACCACTAATCCAAATCCTAGAGTGAAAATTTTGGATACAACCAAGGGATAGAGATATCCTTAATGCTATGGTGGAAGAATTGAGGATACTAGATATAGTGGTAGTTTAAATAAGCANTGTAACATGACCTTATTATTATGAATGTGAAGCAAGCTCTTAACCTTGTTGTAGCTAGCAACCATTGTGGGATTCAATGCTTAAATGACTAGAAACCAACACTTAGAGAACCACATGAAATTGTGGCTAATCAGAGAAAAAACATTGTTTGGAAACACAAGCAATGGTCACATAGAATCATGTTTCAAAATACTAATCAAAGCATCCCCAACAATATTGTTATGGCTTTAAATTTTAGTGATATACATTACAAATGAAACACATGGATGTAAATATTTCATGTGACTGGGTGAATAGCTAGTCCTTCCTTGTCACAAGGATAAATCTTGAGCTTCCATAGACTCATTTTTTCATTGCAATTATGCACCATTAACCCAGTGGTTTTGTTTTGCAGGTTTGTAGAGGAGGGGTAAAAGAAGATATAGTGAGTGGAATGAAAAAATTCCATGGACACAGATTGTTCCATTTTAGAAAGAAAATGCATCATAATATCTGGTCCCTTAGATCCACCTTGAATGAATGATGGTGATGATGCCAAAACACAAGAGTAGGTTAGCAATGATGGACAACTTCCATGGAAATAATTAAATGAAACAAATGGAGGTAAATACATGTGACTAGGTCAACAACTAGTCCTTCCTTGTCACAGGGATTGATCTTGAGCTTCCATAGCCTCATTCCTATAGGCCTATAGTTGAACATGATATACACTTAGTGTAAACACATAATAAATTATTCCTTTAGTTATGGATACCATATTTAAAAGAGTCAAAGAGTTGAAGGATCATAGTGAAATCCAGTTGAAGATTTAATTTATCGAGGTTGGTTTATTGCTTCTTATATTTGCACTTGAACTTGCTTCCTTTGCATATCCTTTTGTTTTTCATTCCTATATATGCTTCTTTTTCCATGTCTTAAATTTTCAATAAGGGTTTCATGTATTTGATACTAAGAAACGGTAGTCATCCTTGTTGTTTGAGTCCTACCTATGCATATTTTACCAAGTCCTAACTTTTTTATAAGAGTTTCATGTGTTTGATACTAAGAAGTGGAAGCACTTGTAAGAGGTATAGAACATATATAGAAGACATAGAGAGCATGAAAAGTAATAAACAAATGATACATCTCAATAAATGATCACATAGAAAACCCTACATTAATAAATAATCACATAACAATTCATAAACATTAAACATAACCATAATTAATGGTTATATAAATTATGTTGAAAGGAGAAATCACAAATGATCTTATGAACTGGTCGGCATAGTTGGAATGGTTTCCCTGACGTTACCCTATTCATTTGTATGACCCTCTATTTTTCCCGAGCTTCCCTCACTTGATGAAGAAAGATATTAAAATACTTGCCAAAATCATTCAACCTCCATAAATATCTACAAAATCAATACATGTCATATTTGTACCATTATTTACTCTAAGATGGATTTTTATGAGAATGTCAGAACATACCTTAATGATATTGGAGCCACATATCTGATATTGGATCAAATGGCCTCCCTCTATTTGAAGTAGCAGCAATGAAGTCAACATTGACTTTGTTACTTCTCTGTTGGATCGAGAGATGTTTTCTCCTAAATTAAATGACTCCAATAAATTATTCTCTATTGAACAAGGCCAACCAAGTGAAGGAGGGATATCTTATGGACCCTCTCCCCTCCCTCACATAACTCTCAATTCCCCAATACCTAATCTATATTCTACTAGAAAATATGCATTAAAAATATTCAAAACTGATAGAATGTGATTGTAAAGCTATGCAAGAAAGATAAGATCAAATAACTACAAAGTTGTTTGATTTCAATTTCCTTTGAATGTCATAAGTACTAACCATCTATATTTCATTTTTTTCCAACATGAGTACAATTAATTACTTCATAGAAAATAGATTTTATAAATAGTTATTAAAATATTGTACATCATCATTTAGTTTTATCCCGCCTCTTCTTCTTAGGTCTAAAATTCATATGTATTTCATCAATATCGATTTCTTCGTTCTCTAGGTTCCCTTAAAAATATGATTGTTCTTGCATCCTCTCATGCATACCATGCCTAGTCATGGGGTACTCATGGGGTAATGGAGTCCGTTGTGATGAGGCATCACCTACAAAAGAAAAAAATATAAAATTTATATGGCTAGTTTTTAAATACCATTGAACTAGTTCAGTAATATTAAAAAAAACACCTGCAATGTCATTATTTACCTGGTGCACTGGTCAGCGTCATTGAAATGTTTATCCCAGGTTCTCCTCTTCATCTATATGAACATCAAGTACAACATTCTCTACCATTGAAACCACAAAATTCATAAGGACACAATCCTAAATGTATAAGTAAAAACCATTAGAAGTACAAAATGTATAACTATGAAATTAGTAAGTATATGATTAATATACAACCATATTACCGTCATGGGCCTTAGTCATAGTACCATCGTGGGGCATCACCCCAGTGAAATGGGGCTACACAGGAGAACCATCTTCTGGTTGCAAACCACTATCAAGACTCTGCTCTCCAATACTAGTGGGCTCATTGATGATAACACATTAAATTTATTGATGATATCAAACATGATTGTATTATATTAATAATGAAAGGTTAATGTGGATTGAATTTTATTTACCTTATCCTGCAAAGCAGTTCTTGGGAACTGCCCCAATCTTTTTTGGTGTTCGACTACAACTTTATAGTCATACTTATAACCAAGGTGGAGGTCTTCCTCTACGGTTTCAGTTCCAAACTCATCACCCTACATTGCATAAAAGTATGTATTTTAATTTTATTGTTTGGAATTATCTAAAATTTTGAAGGTGATACAAAGAATATATTTGGGTACTTACAATTCGTGATTACAAATTCAAGTAGTTGCCTTGGCCTAGCCTATGTTGGACACATTTGGAAATCCTTTCTTTTGTTTCCTTTGAAGTTTCATTCAACCTATCATCAAAAGTTCTAATTATGTGAATATATACAACGCTTTTATTTAGATATAAAAAAAATTAAAGGTATTGGATTCAAATTGTAATTTACCTTCTCGGACCAAAGGGTTTTTTTACTTCATCTACCAATTTCTTATGTTTTCCCTCTATGGAATCATCAGAGGAAACTTGTACCTATCGTTTTGTTTGAAGTGCTTCCTATAGGTTTCCTGCGTATATTTTAAATATTGGCCAGCTACGACGGTTGGCAAGGATTTATTAAATGTGTCTACACTAAAGAGGCCTTCAAGATAATCCATCGATTCTTTTTTGAGGTAGGAATTTTGGGATTCCACCTCACCCGTATGGTGGCCCAAAAATTATCAACGTCTTTTTCCCTAAGGCCCTATAAAACTCGTTGTTCCCTACATGAAAAAATATTATATGATTATTATTTTAAAAATAATAATTTAGATGATTTATGTTTGACTACATAGAGAACATGAAACAATTAAAATTTTAAAAATTATCTGGGACTTTAAATTGATTTAATGGAAGTCCTTCCTTGTTGGCCATAAATGTTCCCTTAAGGGTCCCCATGTTGTTCACACGTCTTGTTTTAGGAAAAACAACCATATAGTTGGCCAAATCATCAGCCTCATATTTGTCATCACCTCCATATCCTACCTCTTTGGCTTCCTGGGGGTGTGTGTCGTGGCTCCCACCTAATGGTGTGGAATATGGAGAAATAAATAGCCACATCCTAGTAGGTATACGAGGGCTTGCATCGGTACCATGTGGCATCTATGCAATGCCACTACTATTGACACCATGCATGTGGGGGTTAACAAGATCCAAAAATATCTATATAATAAAGAAAACCTTTTTTTTTAGACAATGTAAAAATTAAAAATCAAAGTTTCATAATTGATCTTATGACATAAAAATAAAACCACTTTAAATTATGGTTATTAAGTTATATGTGTTCAGATGTGTCATGACTTATTTGATCCTTTCTTTAACTCCGGAAGTTTGATCTACACTGTCTAACAAGTGATCAAGTTCCTTGTTCACTTTATTGATATTTTTTTTATTAATATGATAGGGTCGGGGGATGCATAAAAATCTCTTTCGTTGAGTGAATCATCATCAACATCATGTCCCACCGACTACATATTTACAAAATAAATGTTATTTTAGTTATGTACACAAATAAAATAATTGATCACTGCATAAGTAAAATTTACATTAAATGCAAATCAAAAATTGTTGTTTGTTTACCTGTTCTGAGGCTATTTATTTACCACAATCAACCTGCCACATTACAATAAAACTAGAACTGTGAAATATTTAAAACATTATTAAAGAAAAAAAAAACATGGCACAATAAGTAGATGTTTCTTAGATAGGTGTTGCATAAGTACCTACACACTAGTGGTCAATGTATCTACTTAGTTCAAATGGTAATATGCTAATAACTCTTCCTTGGGAGCTATCGTTTTTATTGCACACAAGGCTACCCAATTTCCTTTGCGTCCCTCATATATGCAATTTGGTTGCTTGTTTTTTGTCCCGAGTCATGTGTTGTTTATAATCCCTACAATATTGACGGAATCTTTAGTCCTTCCATCAATATAGATAGTCCCTCCCTTATTTTTATCACTATTTACTAGTTGTATATAATTTGCGACAAGTGCATATCTCTGCATACTACACATGTACCAGAACAACAACATCCAATCGTTGTAACCATAACATAGTCTAACATATTCCATCAATTCAATTACTAAATTGTATTTTACAGTTATTCCATCCATGGAAAATAGCCCCAGGCTCTGTAGGGAGGATGATGCAATGTGATACATCCTATTATTGACACTAAATTCACTGTCCAACGGTGGAAGTTCCTTAGGTACCCATTGTTTCAAAAAATGTTGATACCTGGGTGGCACTTTGATGTCTTCTATTATGTCATCATCGTAAGAGCACGATCCTCCTTCAGAAAGAAAAAAGTCCATTAGTCTACACAATTTTCTTCTGACCTTTATACCTTTGGTCCTTCTTTTCCTATCAAATCTACTAGATGCAGTCACATTTTCATCTATTTTTCCTAAGCTTCCCTCACTCAATGAAGAAATATATGACATGTACCTATTTGGTTGTACCTTTAGTATATCAAATCATATATATAGTTAGAAAACATTATAAAAATATAGCAAGATATCTAAAATGAGACAAGGAATGCATCACCCTATACACTAAGATATAGCAACAATTAAGTATGTGGCAACATCTCAAATTTGGGGCACTTTTCCAAAACATGTTCTAATGCATTTTTCTCGATTAAGGGTAGGCTACATATTTTTATGCATGTTTCTCCATTAAGGGTATCTTTTGCATTCCCAAAGGATTGAGTTTTATATTTGGAGGTGTTTTGGGTCCCTTGGCACATTCCACTAATTGCACATAGGAAGAGGAGCTCCCATCATCTAAGAATATTTTGGAATATTTGAGGAAGGTTTTTTCTCGACTTGTTTGTAGATTTGGAGAAGGGAGTTCTGTTGTATATTCACCATCTTGGTTTCTCGCAAAGGTAAAGTGAGATTATGCTTATGCAATTGGCACTCTAGAGGTTCTCCATCCTAGTTTCTTGCAAATGTCAAGTGAGATTATGCTTATGTAATTGGCACTCTAGAGGTTCTCCATCCTAGTTGCTCAAAAAGGTCAAGTGAGATTATTCTTATGCACCAAGATTCATGTAAAGAGAGACACCATTTCAACCACCAAATATATTATACCCCATGAAATCATCCACCCCCCAACAATGAGACCCATGTGGAGATGTTGAATGACATAGTTTGGTATTTTATGCTAGAACAACACAAATCCCTCCTCCAACAACTCTAGGTAGTGGGTCACCTCTTCTATATAAAGAGACATCCTTACCTAGATCCATCCCTTATATCTAGTCATTTGTAATCATATTATTCCCTTCAGTCTTTGATGGAAAACGTTTTGTAAATTTGACAATGGATACTTCAGAGGAGTAAAACGTCCCCATCTCCATTATCCAATGGAAGGAACTTGGAGCTTTGAGGTTCTTTTCCTTGCACCCTATTATGCATCACTGTATTTCTCTTTGGCTCAAGAGATGTTTGTTGTCTTTCGAGAGATTTACTATCCAAAGTATCTTTCCCTTTAAAAAAATGGTGATCAATGTTTCATGAATCCACTAGAAATAATTTGTTTTCAAGAAGTTAGAACCTTTTTCCATGAAAGATCATATTTTATTGTGCAAATAGAATCCAACTTGTTAAAATGTTCTAAGTATTCCTCTGATATTGTGGAAAAGATCAAATATTTGAAATGTTCATTTATTTCCCATGTAGAGAGGAAAAAACTAATAACAAGACATTTGAGAAACGAGTCTCCTAATTTTTTACCTAGGAAGAATAGAGAAAGCCTATAAGTTTCACTTTTCCTACAACCATTCTCAAGTATGATTTCCGCATAAACATTTCAATCATTTACATTTGTTAAGGGAATGCTATATTTTTGCTTGCAAGAACAAATTTTTATTTTGGTAATTGTTTTAAAGAAGAGTTCCAAACCATTCCTAAATTAATTAGGTCTTTGAAAGCCTCATTTAGGTGAATTTTGATCACACTAAAATTTGTGGCCATGCTTCTTTCAATGCTTATTAGTTGTGGAAATTTCCAAAACGATAAGAACAATCCAATATTTTGGACTATGAGCTCCTTAGAAACTCAATTTTTTAAGATTTGGAACAGTGAACTCCTTGGTAAATCCAATATTTCCCCTTATAATTTTGGATAAGGATACCTTGTCTATTCCACAACAATACTTCCAAATTTTAAAGAAAATATTCATCATGACTTCACCCTTGTGTCTCCAAACCCACCATAAATTTTTAAAGTTAAAATAGAAAAGACATGCACCCAAAGGAAAATATGGTGATACAAAAAACCTCTCAACTTGCAAGGAAACATCCACCCTTTTCAAGATTTTATTCTTTCAATCTATGACTAGCACATGTCACTTTGCTTTAACACTATTTTATAGTTGAAATATGGTGCAAAAACATGTTTTAGACTTCTCTAAATATATGGTAATGGAAAACCATGGATTGTGCTAAAACTCCTAAATGTTGTTATTGGATTTCTCTCATGACATATGGACTAAAACACTAAACACATAGATGATATCTTTGTGTATGATCTAAATTTGACAAGGAATTATTGTTGTTGGTATAGTCATTTACTTGTTGTCCTTATCACATAATTTAAGGGAATTGTTATAGAACTATTATAAAGACCTGGATAGATACTTCCCAAGGAATTTATTAAGAAAATTATAAACCACAATTGTTGTATCATCCAACTGTGAATGCATATCTTGGAACAAAGATATAGTTTTTTTTTTTTTTTTTTTAGGAGATGACAAGAAGAAGAAGAAGAATAAGGATTTCATGTGTTCTAATATGAAATATATTCCCTAGTGGCCTCTAGTTGAAATAAACATATTCATAAAATGACCATAGAGAAGTCGTATAATACAACATCATGCCATCAATCCATACAAGCCTCAATATACACCAAAATGTTGGCCTCTATTTGATCAATATTTAAGGGTTTGTTCACTATGTAAAAGTGCAGAGTTTGTGTTTAATGTTGAAGGTATATGCTTAAAACACTTGATAAATTTTGTTGGCCGATTGCATCTTTATATAGTTTACTCTTCCAATTTATGATGGGAACATGTGACTTTTATTTAACACTATTTTATTGTTGAAATATGGTGCAAAAACATGTATACTACTCTAAATATATGGTAATGGAACACTATGGACTGTACTAAAAATTTGTGCTAAATGTTGTGATAAGATTTCTAATGGAACACTATGGACTGTGCTAAAAATTTGTGCTAAATGTTGTGATAAGATTTCTATCATCCCATATGGACTAGAAAACTTTACACAGAGATTTTATCTGTGTCTATGATACGAGTCCGACAAGGCATTGAATTTGCTGGTATAGTCATTTACTTGTTTCTGTTGCCACATAATTTAAGGGAATTGTTATAGCACTACTATCTCTATGGTATATGGCATAATACATATATTAAGAAATATTACTATTTGAACAATATCACATTGCAATATGATCATTACCAACCTCCTCTAGATTTGGACAAGTCAAACTTGAGATCCAAACTCTGGACTCGTAAGTTAAACTAATGTTGAGTGAGTTGGAAAAGATTGTGTACTTGTTGGTCCCATATTATCTCAACAAACCTTATCGATGTATAAATGATGTGACCTTAATCCTCACGCTATTCACTATGTGATTTTCACCAGTTTTATGTACTAGGTGCAAACTTTAAGGTTCCAAAGGTTATTTTCTCCTTATTAGTGAAATTCTTCATTGAATAATTAATCCTTAATATTATAACTAATCATACAGAGATATAGGGTTGGTATTTCCCTCAAACTATGGGATATCCATATTGACTTGTGGTTGGGAGGGTGAACAACCTCCAAATAAGTTTTCCCCACATGTATATGGGGAAGGAGGCATAATATATTGCAAGATCTAAAAAAAATTCGTACACATCTCTATCCTTTACTTTTATAGAGATTCATCAACCACGAACTAATAAATGAAATGGAATCGACATTGATGTGAGCACTTGTGTTGGTTTGTGCTGTCATGTGAGATCATTCTAGACCAAATCAAGAAGGTGTGAATGGAACCTCATGGTTTTGGTAGCATGACCTCATATGAATATGGATTTGACACATGAATATATTACTACATGAATCCAATGTTGGATATTCCTCAATTTTCAAATGCTCTAACACGTTGCAGTGGTTGTTGAGTTTATTTCACCTAGTTCAAAACTCACAAAAGCATTTGGTATGATGAGTGAAATATTAAGGCAAACATTTTCTCTTGAATTTCTTATCCAAGTGCTAATTCCACTAAAGCACACAATATTTAAGTAATATTTTTCTCTAATATGACTCACAAGAGTGTAAGAAATATACTCTTCCAAACTTTGTCCTATAATACCACTAATCCAAATCCCACTAATCCAAATCCTAGAGTGAAAATTTTGGATACAACCAAGGGATAGAGATATCCTTAATGCTATGGTGGAAGAATTGAGGATACTAGATATAGTGGTAGTTTAAATAAGCATATGAGAAAATTTATGTTGGAGGTAAAATAATGTTTATCCATAATGGAGAATGGATCATGGGTACTCTTCTAAAAAATTAGGGAATATTTAGTTGGGACCAACCTAGAAACAAACTCAATGCTACTTGAGTGTTCCTTTATATGAAGAGAGATTCTTTGAACAAAATTGATTTTTCTTTACCTTTATGATTTCACATGGAGAAAATTTTGGGGCTATATCAGATTAGAAGGTTGTCCTTATCTTCTTAGGGCCTCAATAGAGACAAAGGAATAGGTCGAAGGTTGACTCCTTTTTTATGTTATTGCATCACCTACCTTATTCCTCCGTATATAATTTTTAAAGATTAGTCAAGGTCCCTTTTCACATTTCCTTTTCCATTCTCTTTTATCTTTCCTTTATTGTTTAGGTGTCAATGCACTATATTATTTTGTATAGACATGTCCATATTTTCTATTATATTGTTCTCATTATAATTTTACAATAGGTATCAAATACCCCCCTAATTTTCCATGATGCTATCTTCATTGAGATAGTGCATCGAAAGACTCAATATTACATTTATTTCCAATGTATATTTTCCAATTTTTGCAAGGGCATTAAATGAGTTGGATTCACATGGATCATTTAGAACATGGACAAAATAAGCATTGATGGTTCATAATTTTTTCCTTCTTGGATCAAACTTAGTACTAGGTAATTTTATGTTTTTTAGGGGGGCAGGGGAGGAGTTTCCTATTTGTATTAAGATGAATGATTCCTTCATAGGATAGAGATGGATATCTATGGTGAAATTGTTGGGATTGCAACTTGCAATTTGGCATGTGAAGCTAAAATTTAGGGAGGAGAAGATGGATGCTTTTGAGTTGTTTGAACCTTATTGGTTGGTCAATTCGTCCAATATACTTGGGTCCAACCTTCATCAATTTATATGGTGGTTTGATAGGTTGAAGGAACCTAACATGCTTACAATCATGAAACCTCATACATAAACATAAGGGGACAATCCTTAATTTTATGGTCATGTCTTTGAGCCCATTTGAAATAAATATCGACAAGATTAATATAATACATTAGTTGGTGAAATAATTTACTACTTTCTTGAGTAAGTGATACTCCCGAGGGTTGTTAGAAAATGTCTACTTTCAAATAGACATTTTATGAAATTGAGGGTTATAGAAACATTTTAAGAAATGAGAAATGAAACCACCCAATGGCTTAGATATTTATTCCAAGAAGGGTTGGTATTGCATGTAGAGGCTTCATAATTCAACCCATAGATGATAGACATGGACTTGTTTCTTATTTTTTTCAAAGAATACCTCAAAACACCAAGAAACATAACCAAGGTGTTTTTGCATTCCCATGAAATGCAAGAGAAATGATTGTAAATGATCTCGCACCACACCCAACCACGAGGCTCACAAATTCCTTCACCCAAGACTTAATTAGCTTGGCTTAATTTCACAATGGTAAAATAGCCAATATGAATTAGGGGAATGTTCGTCTGACTGTTGTATTGAATATAGGAAGACTACAAATAAAGGGATTGGTCTATTGGTTCATAGATAGGAAAGAAGGAATTGGTTCCCAAACTGATGAGAATCCATCGCCACTAGAAACCTCTTTATCACCAACATAGAGTAAGCATCATGTATATAACATGCCATTGAGTGTATAAATTATTGGCATTTGGGGTTTTAAAGGGTTATAGAAATAATTACCAATGTTGGTGGCATTGCTCGTCAATTGGTGGGGGCATATCCTATGTCAATTGTTTTAGCACCAGAGGTCACCCCTCTATTGCGACAAGGATAATCCTAATACCCATCAATTTGTATGTCAAAATAAATGAATTTAAGGGTGGTCTAATGGATGCAGTCTCAGGATTATATCGCTTTAACTCAGAAAACTGGGTTGGATATGCATAAATAATTGAGTTCTTAATCTAACTTAAGCTAGTAAGTTTGTATAGTGGTGATTAGGTAGAATAACTATGATAAAGGTATGAAGGTATGCTCTGGACATCCAGTCTTCCAAAAACCTTTGGAGGAAAAGTCTCATATACAAGATCCTCATGGATCTGAAAAATTCAAGAAACTGGAAATGTTGCAATAACATATATAGTCAAACCTACACAATACTATAGTCACAACACCTGACTAGATCATCCATGCCCAAGATTTCAGATTCAGAAGCAAAGACATAAAAGAAGGAGTTTCCTACCATTAAACAAGAAGTCTCAAGTATCAGTTGTTGGACACACCTACCACACTTAGAGGGGGGGGGAGGTGAATGAGTGTGGGGATCTTTTTCCCAAAACTTCCCTCTTACACAAAACTCATTAGTTAGCATTCAACATTTACTCATTACTCATTGTTTTCATTAATAATCAGTTCTATTTGAATACATATCAGCAACATATATCAGCAATATATCATCAACTAATCATCTCCACAAGGAACACAAGATGTATGTACAATTTTTCTTTTTATTATGGACTTCAATCCAGGGGTTTTTTCAGCAACAACTGAATAGAGTACAACTCTACAAGAGAAACATCTCTATATGAAAGACATATCTTACATTCTCAGCAACAAATGAGATGAGGCAACAATCCTCAACAAATATCAATCTGTACCATAAACAAGAGCATCAACCATGCACCAACTTGTGCCAAACAACATGTAATCAACCTGTACCATAAAAAAGTGCATCCAACCATGTACCAAGTATATACCAATCATGTGTCAACTACTCATCAACAATGACTCATCAATATGTACCAACATCATCAACTATACAATTCATGTATGTGCCAACTCATCAACTGCTTGTCTCAACCATGACTAATTTTGGGTTAGTCAAAAACCCTAACTTGAAGTAATCATAACTTTGAACCTGTAATGTATAAATATCTGAAACTGATACAAAATTTTCTTCAGTGTGTTTAATGAAATTCCTCCAAGTGTCACTACTAGGAACATCTCAAAAAAATATTTATAACAAAAATGGCATACCTTGTTGAATTCTGGCTTATTCTAGAGAGCGACCTTTTAAAGCGTTCCCCGCACAAAATATTTGATGAAAGGATCTGAAAATGTTACAAAACTTACTATAGACTTTACCCTAACCAACACATTTTGTCTCACTAAATTGGTATCTTTTATGAATAATTTATGACGGTTTTACCCGAAACACTTGATTTTGACTAGTTTCAGGACTGGCCACAAACCCTATTTTCCACGGAGTGTAACTCCCAAAATACAACGACCAAAAATATGTAATTTTAACCACAGATACTTGGATATGTTTTCTCACTTGCATAGAAATTTCAGGATCTGAATCATTATAGAAAACAAATTATAGCGAAAATGGTGAGATGACCTGTGAATAACATACCTTAGAAAGCATCATGAAAAGAACTTATCCTTCCTTCAATTACGGCCCTCTTTTATTCACCTTCCTTATGAAATTAAGCTTATATATCTTTGGTTACCTCAGTCACCTATATATATTCAATATGCTCAAGTGTTCCACACCAAAAATTCTCAAGAAGCTCTCCATCAATACTCCAAAAGATATTATCTCAAGAAGCTCTCCATTGATCCGCAAAAAGGATGATCTACAAGAGACCATTGCNACTCATCAACTGCTTGTCTCAACCATGACTAGTTTTGGATTAGTCAACAACCCTAACTTGAAGTAATCATAACTTTGAACCTGTAATGTATAAAGATCTGAAACTGATACACAATTTTCTTCAGTGTGTTTAATGAAATTCCTCCAAGTTTCACTACTAGGAACATCTCAGAAAAATACTTATAACAAAAATGGCATACCTTGTTGAATTCTGGCTTATTCTAGAGAGCGACCTTTTAAAGCGTTCCCCGCACAAAATATTTGATGAAAGGATATGAAAATGTTACACAACTTACTATAGACTTTACCCTAACCAACACATTTTGTCTCACTAAATTGGTATCTTTTATGAAGAATTTATGACTGTTTTACCTGAAACACTTGATTTTGACTAGTTTCAGGACTGGCCACAAACCCTATTTTCCACGGAGTGTAACTCCCAAAATACAACGACCAAAAATCTGTAATTTTAACCACAGATACTTGGATATTTTTTCTCACTTTCATAGCAATTTCAGGATCTGAATCATTATAGAAAACAAATTATAGCGAAAATGGTGAGATGACCTGTGAATAACATACCTTAGAAAGCATCATGAAAAGAACTTATCCTTCCTTCAATTATGGCCCTCTTTATCCACCTTCCTTATGAAATTCAGCTTATATATCCTTGGTTACCTCAATCACCTATATATATTCAATATGGTCAAGTGTTCCACACCAAAAATTCTCAAGAAGCTCTCCATCAATACTCCAAAAGATATTATCTCAAGAAGCTCTCCATTGATCCGCAAAAAGGATGATCTACAAGAGACCATTGCNGTGTACCATCATACATCATTACTTGCACCAAGCAAGTATATCAACCATGCGTCAATAAGCTAAGATTCCACAATGATGTACAACATGACTATCAATCTACATGTCTCAATGTGTATCCCATCCACATGAAAAATGCATGCACCATGATATTCAACAATATAATATGATTCCAATAATACATCATAATATATATCAATGAAACTTCAAAAAGTACCATCCATGTACTCCAACAGATTAGCATCAAACCATATTCATGGGTTAGTGCCATGCACCCAAGATTTATTTTATATCATAACCTTGCGTGATCTAACTTAGAACCATGAAAACCTACCACAAACAGTGTCAGAACCTGCAATAAACAATGTCAGACTCTGCAGTATAGAGTTATACCATCACATCAAACTCCAAGCCATGTGCATTGCCTTTTACCCAAGGCTTTACAACAGACACACGGCCTTCTGCAAAACTGAGCGCGTGTGTACGTGACCTATTCAAGGTTAGAACGCATGGACACGCGACTGTCAGCACTATTATCTGTGTGTGCCTTAGTAAATGGCACACTTGAACTTCCCTTCAATCTTTCATTTTAATATGGCTACTTTGTCTTCTTCACCCACTTCTGTAGATGACCCTTCTCTTCAGAACTTGAGCTCTGAGTATCCATATTTTCAAAGATGTCTCCCTTTCTTACTTCATTATTTCTTCTAGCCATGCTATGTGAAGTCCTCATCATGGACTTGTTTCTTGTGTTCCAACACTCCTGGGATTTGTGGCCAAATCCATTATAGTTGTAGCATCTCATAGAGTTACAATGAAAAGAAATATGTCCTATTTGATCAGATCTCCAACACCTTGTGGTGTTATAGAATCTTCCATCATATCTTCTTTCATAAGATCTACATTGAAAATATTTGTGACCATATCCATTACATGAATAACAATGCCCATGAAAAATACTTTCATACTTTTTCTTTGGTGTCCCAAAAATGTCTTCTTGATTTCTTCCTTGCTTTGTTCTTTTTAAATTTTCTTTGCCTTGTGTAGATGGTTGTTTTGCAACATTATCTTCTTTCTTTGATGGACTTACCTCATNCAATTACCAATTATTGATGTCAACATGTAGATACAACATGCTCTACATCAATAGTCAATGTGACTATCTCTCCCCATCAATAAACATCAATCATATCAATGTGATTAACTCTCCCCCTTTGACATCAATGACAAAGGGCCATTCTCATCTTGGGGCTGCTCCCCCTATCTGAATTCCTTTGAACTTCCTCTGAATAATCTCTCCCATTTTGAACAAGGGATATCACTCTGATGTAATGCTGAAGAGACATCAAACATACTCCCCCTGTGACCATTTCTCCCCTTGGAATTATGCTTTTGTGCTCTTTCTTCAAATATCTCCTCCTAGAATCATGGGAAGAACAATGACTCCCCCTAAGGGTATGTATCCCCCTATCTTCTCTACAAGATGAACAATATGCTACCATATGATGATCCTTGGACCTGTTCATGCATCAAACTTGTACCACACCATACATCATGAAACAAAAGATATGTCATCAATGAAATAAAGAATCATGAACAATATATCCACCAAGTACATCATGTATCAAAATGTGCCCACCATGCACAACACCCATGTACATCAACAATGTGCCAAAATATATCATCCATGAAATGTATCCACCATATGCCAACATGTGCATCTACCAATATGCCAACATGTGCATCTACCAACATGCCAAACAATGTGCATATATCAATATTCTAAACAAATACCATCCATGAGTGTACCATCATACATCATTACTTGCACCAAGCAAGTATATCAACCATGCGTCAATAAGCTAAGATTCCACAATTATGTACAACATGACTATCAATCTACATGTCTCAATGTGTAGCCCATCCACATGAAAAATGCATGCACCATGATATTCAACAATATAATATGCTTCCAATAATACATCATAATATATATCAATGAAACTTCAAAAATTACCATCCATGTAGTCCAACAGATTAGCATCAAACCATATTCATGGGTTAGTGCCATGCACCCAAGATTTATTTTATATCATAACCTTGCATGATCTAACTTAGAACCATGAAAACCTGCCACAAACAGTGTCAGAACCTGCAATAAACAATGCCAGACTCTGCAGTATAGAGTTATACCATCACATCAAACTCCAAGCCATGTGCATTGCCTTTTACCCAAGGCTTTACAACAGACACGCGGCCTTCTGCAAAACTGAGCGCGTGTGTACGTGACCTATCCAAGGTTAGAATGCATGGACACGCGACAGTCAGCACTATTATCTGTGTGTGCCTTAGTAAATGGCACACTTGAACTTCCCTTCAATCTTTCATTTTAATATAGCTACTTTGTCTTCTTCACCCACTTCTGTAGATGACCCTTCTCTTCAGAACTTGAGCTCTGAGTATCCATATTTTCAAAGATGTCTCCCTTTCTTACTTCATTATTTCTTCTAGCCATGCTATGTGAAGTCCTCATCATGGACTTGTTTCTTGTGTTCCAACACTCCTGGGATTTGTGGCCAAATCCATTATAGTTGTAGCATCTCATAGAGTTACAATGAAAAGAAATATGTCCTATTTGATCAGATCTCCAACACCTTGTGGTGTTATAGAATCTTCCATCATATCTTCTTTCATAAGATCTACATTGAAAATATTTGTGACCATATCCATTACATGAATAACAATGCCCATGAAAAATACTTTCATACTTTTTCTTTGGTGTCCCAAAAATGTCTTCTTGATTTCTTCCTTGCTTTGTTCTTTTTAAATTTTCTTTGCCTTGTGTAGATGGTTGTTTTGCAACATTATCTTCTTTCTTTGATGGACTTACCTCATNTGATTACTGATGTATCATAGACAATGACTTCCCATTATAGGGAGTGGTCTAGGATAGTCATTCTTCTTGGTAGTCACTCTGAGTAGTGGTCAAGTAGAATGGTCTGCCTCGCCGGGCAGTCATTCTTTCAAAGTTCACAATTGTGAGCAGTTTCGAAGAATCGTCCTTTTTGGAGGTTGATGTAGGAAAAACATTCCTCGAGGGTAGACTCATTCTTTTCAGAATACACTTTGTTTAGTGTCGGAGGAATGGCCCAGGGTGGGGAATGGTCCAGACAGTTACTCCTCGAGGGCAGACTCATTCTCTCCAGGCTACACCTTATTTGGTGTCGGAGGAATGGCCCAGGGTGGGGAGTAGTCCAGGATCAGCAATCAGGGACAATTATTCCTCGAGGGTAGACTCATTCTCTCCAGGTTTCACTTTGTTTAGTGTCGGAAGAATGGCCCTGGGTGGGAATAGTCCAGGACAGTCATTCCTTAGGGCATACTCATTCTCTCCAGGTTACACTTTGTTTAGTGTCGGAGGAATGGCCCAGGGTAAGGAATGATCCAAGCATTTCTCGAGGGCAGACTCATTCTCTCCAAGTTACACTTTGTTTAGTGTCGGAAGAATGGCTCAGGGTGGGAAATGGTCCAGGTTCATAAATCAGAAACAATCCTTCTTTCTTGGTTGAGAAGAATGGGGCAGATAGCCCAGTGTTGATATTCTATATTGAGGGAAGACATTCTTTCAGAGCTCACAGATGTGAGTGAAATATTGGCCCAGATTATTATTATTGATGTTATATATTGAGGGAAGACATTCTTTCAGATCTCACAGATGTGAGTGAAAGATTGGCCCAGATGATCATTGTTGATATTCTATACTGAGGGCAGACACTCTT
>JZKD02S2220299.1:447113-459305 GCA_000966675.3 Picea glauca | reverse complement strand
GTAGGGGTTTTACCACGTGAAAACATCGGTGTGTTGATCTTTGATCTGGTTATGTGAGTGGTTATTGAAGGTGTTCGTCCTCTGTTGGAATACCTGTGTTGTCGAACAAAAATATGCCCCACTTGTACTTCTTGTGTCATCAATACTTCATGCCCAATATACATCAATGTAGGTGACCATATTTAACTCATTTCCTTTTGGATATGATAGCCCAAAATCTATTTTTCTTTTAAGATATCTGAAGATCCTTTTCACTGCTAGAACATGGGTTTCCTTTGGTGCCACTTGAAATATTGTGACTTGTCCAACTTCTTTCATTACATTTGGTCTTGAGGTTGTCACATAGAGTAGACTACCAATCATTGATCTATAGATTCTTTGATCTGTTTCTTTAGATTCGTCATATTTTCTCAACTTGCATCCGGTAACCATAGGAGTAGTCACAGGTTTATAGTCTTCCATTTTGAACTTCTTTAACATTTCCTTGATGTACTTGGTTTGGGAAATTAAAATTCCTTCATCTAGCTAAGATATCTAGAGTCCCAGGAAGAAAGTCAACTCCCCAAGTAGAGACAATTCAAATTCATTATGCATATCCTTGGAAAAATCTTGACTCAATCTATCATCATCACTTCTAAAGATGATGTCATCAACATACACTTCAATAATAATCATATTTCCTTGATACACTTTTATGTAGAGGTTATTATCTTCATTTCCCCTTCTGAATCCTTGCTGTCATAAGTACCTATCCAATATTGAGTACCAAGCTCTTGGATCTTGCTTAATTCCATACAAATCTTTCTTCAATCTGCAGACATAGTCTTCCTTTTCTGATAGTAGAAACCCTTTTGGCTATTCTATGTAGACTTCTTCTTCTAATTATCCCTTTAGAAAATATGATTTTACATCCATCTCATACACTTTGATCCTTTTGGAGCATGCATAAGCTAGGAACATTTTGATTACTTCCATTCTACCCATGGGAGAAATGGTTTCTTCAAAATTTGTTTCTTCAACTTGAGCATATCCTTTGCAGCCTAGTCTTGCTTTGTTTCTAGTTACCTTTCCATATTTGTTTAGATTGTTTCCAAAGACCCAGTTTGTCCCAATCACATTTTTATCCTTTGGTATTAGAGCTAGTTCCCATGTCTCATTCTTATCTGTTTTATTTAGTTCTTTTTCCATAGCCTTGATCGAATGTTCATCATTTCTGGCTTCCTCAAAGTTACTTGGTTCAACTGTGGACAATAATGAAAAATGTCCTTTTTCATGTGTCTGTGCTTGCCTTCCTCTTTTGTTTTCTACTCCAGCACTTTTATCTCCAATTATTTGTTTTGGTGGATGATTCTTCTGAACCCGACCATTAGGTGTCCTAGAAGGTGTCTGAAAATATTGTTGGATGTTTTCTTATTGTTCTCCTTCTGGCTACTTCTCTTCTTTTTGTTCTTCTCCTTCTTCCTCTTCTTATTTATTTAGTTCTTCATTTTCATTTTCTTCAAATATGTTTGATTCTTCTTTCCTTCCCGGTCTTCAGGAAGTATGTTTCATCAAATTTTACATTGATTCTTTCCACTTTCTCGTTGAGTCTTATATTTTAACACATATGCTTTTATTTTGCATGAGTACCCAACAAATATGCCTTTGTCCACCCATGAGTAAAATTTTCTAGCATTTTTGTCTTCCCTTTTTATGTAACACTTGCTTCCAAAAACTCTAAAGTTCTTGACATAGGCCAATATTCCTTTCCATATCTCATATGGAGTCTTATCACTAATACGTCTGATCAATCCTATGAAGTGTTGTTGCATCCTATGAACACTAGTTCACTGCTCGAGCACTCTTTTCTTGCTACCTCTCTACCTTCCTCAATGGCCTCTCTGGATCTAAATACCCAGTCGGATTTGGAAGACGATGTTTTTTCCTTCAATTATTTAGTAGGATCCTTAGAAAACCCTCCAACTCAGCCAATGCATTCCTAGTTTGTGAAGAAACTTGATCAAATTCCATAAGTGGTCATTCCGCGCATCACTGCTTGAAGAAAATATCTCACGTTTTCCTCTAGAACACTCATCGGTCAATTCATGGTGTTATGGACATATCCTCATAAAATGGATATTTTGATTGAGTGGAACTAGAATCCTCTAATACAAGGGTGTACAAATCACTTTTTTTACGGTAAGGGTTTCTATATTTTTTTTTTTGAGTACAAAGAGCATAGAGATCTCATGTTTAGGAATGGCCCTTACTTCTTAGACACTAGAGGTTTATACTTAATCAAATGGACACCATATTTTGATCCATATAATGATATCCCCTCATCCATCCCATTTTGGGTGCGACCTCTACATTTACTCTTTCATTGTTGGGGGGATAAATTTTTAAAAAACATTGGGGATACATTGGGGAAATTCATTGATAGAGTTGAACCCAATTCCAATATGTACTCTTGTGCAAGGATATGTGTGGAGGTTGATCTGGAAAAAAGACTTCAAGAAGTAATAAAATTAAGGCTGGATGATTGGACTTGCATTCAAAATCTTGACTATGAACAACTCCCATTCAAATGCAAGAGTTGTCATGAATATGGCCATTTTTCCATAAATTGTCTGAATAATAAATAAACTTGGCAAATACATGCTTTGCAAAAGGACTAAGGATGGCATCAGGTAAGGAAAAAAAATAATACTGGAAAAGGGGTTGGTTTCATCATTGGTTCATCAAGGTCTGCTCTCAAAGAGGGAACCTATCATCAGAACCCTCCATCTTCTGAAAAACCTCCTTTAAGGAAACCCACCCCCTCTCATTCCACTATCATACCCCCCTCCCATCCCCAAACTCTTTCAAAATTTTGGGCAAACCCTCTTCTAGACAATATATACTAGTTGGTCAAGTGTTGGAATCTTTGGCCCATTCTACCTCTTCAGCTCTAGAAAGTATAAATGAATATTTAGGTGAAGAGGAATGTTTTCACGAAGTCAACCAAGAAGAGGATCCTCAAGAACTAATGGAAAATCCATCCCATGAGATCCTCCCTTCTAAAATGCAGTAAAATCAAGAAATGGAAGAAGGGGAACTCCCTTTGGATAAACCTAGAAAGTCTAGGCGCAGATCTAACAAAGAATTCAGAGAAGAGGTGACATAAAAAGAGAAGGCCCAAGGAAAACATCAATCCATAGAAATATCAATGAACAAATCAAACCTCAAAGGAGGAAATAAAGGTTTAGATCTTCCAGCCCCGACAATTGGGCCTCTTCCACTCCTCACCAATGAATTTTCTCTTCTGGAATTGCAGGGGATTTGGTAATAGATCCAAAGTTGAAGCCCTAAAATATCTTATTATTATAGTCAAACCCTATGTAATTCTTCTCCAGGAGACAAAATTGGAGGAATAAATTGTATTAGAAACAAACAAAAAAAGTCTTCAAAACTACGATGGAGCGTTTGTAAGCTCACACAACGCCTCCGGTAGAATTTCCACTCTTTGGGATGAACGGATTTGGAAACTTGAGGTAACAAAAAATACTCAACATTGGCTTCTCAAAGTTATTAAAAATAAATAATCCAATAATCTTGTTTCATTCATGAATATCTATATGCCTAATATCTATGTTGATAAAGTAACCTGATGGAACTCCCTATCCACACTCAAAATTTCTATGGATCTCACTTCATGCATAATCAGGGGTGACTTCAACACCCACCTTAACTCAAGAGAAAAAGAAGGAGGAAGTATAGTTAGAGACCCTTTCTCTGAAAAACTCTATGATCTCATTTCAGACTTGGACCTCTAAGATATTAAACCCAGTAAAGGGAAATACACCTAGAACAAGTGCTTCGGTCTTAGCCACATAACTTCCCACCTGGACCATTTTCGTATTAGTAGCAATTTCCTCCTCTCCTCCTTTGACATCTCCTCCCTCATTCTCCCTTCATCCATTTCAGATCATAAGCCTATGTTATTGGAATAATCGATAGGTGCGGACACTAACAGATCTCCCTAGATCCACCTGGATCTACAACAAAACAAGACAGGACACAACTCTTTCCCTAAGTTGTAATCATTGAATCTACCAATAGGAAGGAATAAGTGACATACCTGTATATCGCTTCCTTAGGTCTCTGTTGTTCCCGCTTCACTCTGGCGCTCTCGTGAATTCAAGTCCAAGACAACACAAACCAACCAAAGTGAAGATAGCTAAGTATATTTAACGTCAACTTATGCATATGATCAAGGAATTACACAATAAAGTAAGAGTGAATTTATGGGAAAGGGACATGCCACTGTATCATATTAATTGAAAGTAGAAGATACAACCTGATTTCCTTGATGTTGCAAGCTTTCTTTTAGTGACCCTTGGTTCCAACACACACAATTTCTCTATACTTTCATGAAGAATATCCAATCCCTCTTGATAGACCAAATAGAGTCCTCAAGCTTCTGTCCAAATAGGGTTCTTCACACAATTCTTTCACCAATTCTTCATTCAATCTTGCTTAACCTTTTCCATGAGAAACCTTTCAATATATAGGAGAAGGAGAGATGGTTACATGGATGAGGATGATCCCAACAGATCTGAGAAGTCAGTAAAATGACAACCATATGAATTCCAACTCATTTTCTAGAAGATTCCCTTCTAGAACCCTCGAGACCTCTTCTCCTTTCCAAGATTAAAAACAAGTTCGTACCCTGTGTATAGAGAAGACTGTGAGAAGTTCGCACCCTAAGTGTGGGTGGCCTGCGAGAATGAGGGATTCTCGCACCCTAAGTCATAGGTAGCTTGTGAACTCATCTCAAAAATATATTTTGGGAAGGAGACAAGAGCCACTTTTCTCAGGCAAAAAGTCTTTGTTGGGATCCTGAATACATCACTGTTGAGACATCACCAAAGTGACCAAAATCATGTGTAGCAGAATTCCCCCTAAAGTATGAGACTGGAATCTGTGACAGCCGAAATACTTTGTAAACTGCGTGTGTGTGTCGGAAACCAGGAGTGCACCTAATCGGAAACCTGCAAACAACCAAGCATCTTTAGAATATAATACCAGTTCCAAGGTAGGAATTCCCATACTCATATCATAGACGGATGACATCATGAATGTAGGTCATGGCCACCAATCCTACACCATGGATCCATGTCGTCAAAAATACTACATAACCACCAGGAATACACTGTGGATCTATGTGAGAAGAATCAAATTAAGATGACATAGCCACGTGACATACATAGTGGATCTATGTGTCGATGCAAATCATACATACTCCATCGCAACCTGGATCAAAAATATGAGACCCAGGGTCTTCAATCCTATCACACAAAAGTATGAATCTAGCCATGTGATTACATGTGTTGAAGTCGAACATGGTAGACACCACTTGATTACCGGTCATTGATGAAACCGTTAACAAGTGTGAGGGAAATCACCATTGATATCAATGAATCCCAAGGTACACTAGTACAATCCATCAAATGTGAATAAATGAGTTGAGGTCGAACACTCAATGGAAACTCCCAATCAAGGGTCAATAATGAAAACCCACTATCAAAAGCAAGGAAACCTACCATTGAGGCATGCAAGTTACAAAGTACCAAACAATTTCTAAGTCTTGTTTTTGGATAATGAGTTAGAGTCGACAGAACAAGACTCGTCACAGGAGGGCCTTGATGTATCCCCCATCAATGACACAAAATAAGTAATAGATTTTGAAGGTGAAACAAAGTGTGAGTATAGGTCGAAACAGACACAGGGAAGGCCGACATGGAAATAATGGAAAACTGTAGATGGATGACTCAATCGAGGGTTTGAATGAACTTCTATTGAACATATGAATGACACAACTAAGGACTTGGTAGCACTGACTCAGGGACGACCCAGGATATGATCTTGTAGCAACTCGAACGAGAGACAAATGGATTTCCTAAACCGGCTTCAAATAATGAATAGGGGGTGTCATGTTCAAGAGCGACATTTACTGCCATTAATATGAATACAAACACACATCCCTTTCCCAAAATTTCCCCCACCATTTCTGGCGAGTACCTCTTTATTTTTATGCAAGCTTGAGGAGGATAACATATGCTTGTTGATGTAATCTCATCCTTCGGACGAGTCCCTCGGAGTATGTTTAACGAACCCTAGGAAGGAGTGGCTCAGTCCCATTACGGGTATTTCGATGTTTGTTTAATGAGTCCAAAGATAGAAAACTCAGAGGTTTTTCATGATTATAGAGTCTGGAAAAACACTTAAAAGAGAACTCTCTCAGTTCCTTTTTCATAAAGTAGTCTAATGAGACCGAAAAAGAGATAAACTATCGCTCAACAGACATTTTCTTCAAATACTTTAACAAGCGTGAGAAGAACAAGATCGCTCAACAATCTTTTCATGTTTAGAGAGTCTGAAAAGAGATTAAAGATAACTCCAGGGGGTTCTTTTTTCATATAACCTTTATGAGTCTGAAAAAGTGATAAAAGTGTACTCGATTACGTTCTCATGTATTTTCGAGCATGAGAATGAACAAAGACTAATCTCAAGGTTTTGTCTAAAAACCATAAAAAAACAGTTGTGCATGCGACAAAAAAGAGAAAAACATCCGTACTCCTTCGTGTGGACTTCAAAGTTGTTATATCTACAAAATGTCACACTCATAGTACTATTAGGCATTAGGTTTTATGGACAAAACAATATAAAAATCAACAAAAATGGTAAAAAGTAAATAAATGTGGGTAAAAAGGGATTTTACCATATTCATTGTGATTTTGCCAAGAACTTTGCCCAAAACACCTCTTTTTCCCCCAAATCTTGTTGCTCGATCATGGGAGGCAAAAGCAACCATTTGGCGAACCGTCTCCATCAATGAGGTAATCTCTTGATCTTCTACCTTTTCCATGGTTTAGTTTTTGTTTTCATTGCCAATTTTCAAGGTTTTGGGTTCGTTTTAGGGCCAAAAGTTGCACCCAAACATTCTCGCAGGCTAGCCATTAGGGACCTGCGAGAATACATGAATCTCGTAGGCGGCCTTAAGGGCACCTGTGATAATCTCGCACTGTGTTAAAGGGGCACCTACGGGGGCCGAAAAGTGAAAATTCAACTTGATTTTTGCTCAATAAAAAATTATGCCAAGGTTTGAAATAAGTTGCTGACCCTTTTCTTATGGTTCTCGTGCAAGAATTTGACCATCATGATGATAGAGTGGCAAGAAAGAGAAAATGAGGAGGAGGATGCTATTGCCGGGAATTATCTGGGTACCGTTGCTTCCCTCTGAGACTATGGGCTCTTGAAATTCTTTCGGATTCCGGGCATGAGGGCCCAAATCAGGTTTTTGGAGTACCTGGTTCATATGTAGGATGTGGACCAACAATTGTTTCATATGGGAGTCCACACCTTGACCTTAGATATTGAGGATATCTACTTTCTAACAGGATTATCATGGCGTGGGTACCACACTAGTTTGACCAGTAGCCGAGGTGGCAGACTCCCTATGAGTGAGTATTGTCACTAGTACTGCGTTCTAGAGGCAGAAAGAAGCAAGGGAAAGGTTGCTATTTGGGGGGTCCAAGATTTGACCCTACGAACCATCTTGTTCACTATAGCACGCATGGTCAGGAGCACAACTCCACACATGGCTCTCCAGAGCTACTTCCAATACACCATAGAGTGCATAGAGACACAAGTCTTCAACTGGTGAGATGCAGTTCTCTGCAGTATGAAGAGGCAATTGACGAAATGCAAGAAGGGAGACTTGAAGCAATTCGGGTATAGATCAATTTTGGTGTCCTTCTTTCTCGAGAGGGTCCCATTGCTGAGATTACAGGTTGAGTGGGGTTTACCAACCCCACAAGATCTGAGGATGCTGAGGTGGTGCAACCTCATGGACCGACACGTAGTTGGGCCCATCATCAAATACAATGACTCATTCTTTGACTGGTTATGGCCACACATGTTGATGCTTGATGACTACGCATATGCCGTTTTGGACTTCCAAGGGGATCCAGATTTAGCCCTACCTTAGGATGCTCAGTGGGGTGACCTAGATAAGAAGTACACATTTTGTTCTTTTAAATGTTTTTGTAATTTTTATCATATAAAATGTTTTTATGTTTGTCCAAGAACTGATAAAAAGATCTCTTTTTGATGACACAGATGTGGAGCCATATCGACCACCAGGAACATCTCCTATTTAGTGGCAAGGAGAGGTGGCTCTAGTGGAATGATAAGATGCCGAAGACTATGAAGAAATGGAGAAAAATGTGGAGGGGTTGACTGCTGACATTCCAGATATGGCTATCGAGGAGATCCCTCGGCGTTATCAATGCCACACTGTGGGCGTGTCAGAGTCTATTAGTCGACTGCTTCGTAGGGTGGCCCGGGCAGTTGTGTTTTATTGTGAGCGTCACCCATGATGTTATTTTGTAGAAGCTATGAGCTTCACATTTTTAGATTTTGGTCTTTGGACAAAAACTTTTTGTACAAAACTTTTGATCGTTATATACATATATACAGCTTCTATCGGCTTATCTTGTGTTGTGTGATATATGTGATGTGATTGGTTTATAAATGGCCCAAATGTCTATCCAATACATAGTTATCTAATGCATCAGTCAACGTATTTAGACATCTAGGAATGTGCTGATACTCAATATAATCAAAATAACGTTCCAAGAGGTGAATTCGTAAATATACCCATAATAAAGTAGGACTTCTAATAGCATAGACATTACTTAGCTATAGTACTACTAGCTGGGAATTGAGTTGTACAACCAAGTGGTGGATACCAAACAAAATAACATCAATCAACAATTCAATGATGGTGCTATACTCTGCAATATTGTTGGTCGCACGGCCGAGACACACACCTCGTAGAGTGATAAGTTCATTTGTATGGGTGTAAATTGCCCAAGCAGTAGAAGCAAGGTTCTGAGTACTATGGCTAGTTCCATCAATGAAGCCAATGTGGGGTAGCAAAGACTCTGACATATGGAAACCAAACACAACATAACATAAGCGGTCGAGGGCAAAGACTAGATAACGAAAAATCATACTATAGTAACACACAAGAAGTATGATACAATAAAATACAAGTACTCATGCACGGGTGATCTTAGGCATAGTACTTCTTTAAGTACAAACCATTTATGGGTTCACTCAAAGGGATATTGTCGTAATCTACTAACTTGTAAGATCCTTTATCCAAAACTCATCTGACGATATAAGGACCTCGCCACATAGCTTCAAATTTTCCAACTCCTAGCATATCTCAATCTTGTTTGTAAAAGAGAACTAGATCACCTTCAGAGAAAACGTGAGGCTTGACATGTTTTTTATATTGGGCTTTGACGCATTTCTTCTGAGCTTCTATGACTAGGGCAGTGTCGCGACAAGTTTCATCTATTCACATGAGATACAACAGACGTTCTTCTTCAGTAGAAGTGTTTGGGAGGAGTTCGACGACTAGTTTTAGGGAGGGTATCTCACATTCAATCGACAGGATGGCTTCTAGACCATAGACTAACCAGAATGGTGTAAACTCGGTAGAAGATTTAACGGATGTCCAATAAGCTCACAATGTTGAAAACAACATCATGTGCCAACTCGTTTTGTGAATCCATATCATTCATCGAAGCATGGTAATGAGGACTTTGTTAATTGCTTCGACTTGGCCATTGGCTTGTGGGTAATAAGGTGTTGATTTTCGTGGTGAAGACCCAACTTTTCAGTGAGTTTAGACATCATGAATTTTATAAAGTGGCTACCATGATCAGTGACGATAGCTTGAGGAACATCAAAACGAGCTATGATGTGATTGAATATGAATAATGATGTGGCCTTTTCGATGTTGTCAAATGTCGGCATCGCCTCGACCCATTTTGTAAAATAATCTATGGCTACAATAATGTATCCATGCCCCCTGGCCGATTGAGGGTGACATTTCATGAAATCGATACCCCATTTCACAAAAGGACCAATGGAGACCACAGGGTGAAGAGGAGAAATATGTGACCATATTTTATGGTTGTAGGTCTGGCAAGTGTGACATTTTTGGATGGCATTTATAGAATCGTTAAATAAAGAAAGCCAAAAATATCTGGCTCGCAAGATCTTCTAGGCAGTAGCATACCCAAACATATGACCACCATAGGCTCCAGAATCACAATCATTTAGGGATTTCTTAGCTTCATCAAACGTGAGGCAGCGCCAAAAAAATGAGACAATCCCACGATAATAAATAGTATCACCGAGGATAATATATTGACGAGCTTGGTAGCGTATTCGACGACGGTCAGTGCTAGACAAATTGGGTCGAAAAGTCTGGGTTTGGAGATATATGATGATATATTCATACCAAATATCATCAGAACTAATCAGGAAAATGGATTCATCAGGTAATGAATCGACTGCTACATTTTTCGTTTCAGAGCAGGGAAATTCACATATCAACTCAACAAATACTTTGGATTTCTTGGACTTAGCATGTTTGAATTCTAAGTCAAACTCCTGGAGTATCATGGTCCATTTGGAGTATTTTCACCCTAGCAGCTGACGTGTGAGAATCTATTTCATAGGGTTGCAGTTAGAAATTATCGTAGTCTTGCAAGAGAGGATATAGTGTTGGAAACGTTGAACTGGTTAGACGGCTGCCAAGGCCAGTTTTTTGACATGTAAATACTTGCTTTTGGTCAGTGTAAGACTTCGAATCAAGTAATAGATGACATCTTCATCATGAGAATCATCCTCCTAGACGAGAACCATAGCGATGGTGTAATCCGAGGTTGTGAGGTAGAAGAAATAATCAGGGCTGTAATCAGGTGGGAAGAGAAGTGGAGTACGTATGAGGGACAGTTTCAAAGATTTGAAATCTTTGTTGGTGATGGTATCCCATATGAACTCAAACCCCTTTTTGAGTAGTTGTATAAATCCAAGAGTTAGCTCGGCATAGTTCGGGATGAAACGATGAAGAAAGTTTGCTTTCCCTTGCAAAATTTGTAACTGGCGAAGCGAAGAAGGAGGATGGAGATTGAGAATTTCCTCGACCTTCAAAGAATCTACCCTGATCCCTTGAAATGAAACAACAAATCCTAGAAGTTAGCCAGATTCTACACAAAAAACTCATTTGTGAGGATTCAATCATATATGGTAAAACCGACATCGAAGGAAAATGGCTCGGAGGTGTATTGGATGATCGACACAGCACATGGAATGAGCGGGTAAGTCGTCTAAATATGGCTGCACGATGTTCTTGATATCATGGAAGGCATAAGACATAGCGCATTGAAAAGTTGCGCTAGTGTTTTTTAGACCAAAAGGAAGTTTTCGATAGGAAAAAGTGCCCCAAGGACAAATAAAAGTGGTTTTGTGTTGGTCCCCGAGAATGATATTGATTTGATTATATTCAGAGAAACCATCCATTAGAGAGAAGATTTCACTTCTAGTGCAATCGTCGACGATATGGTCGATGAATGGGGTAGGAAAGTTGTCTTTAGGACATGCTTTGTTAATATCCCTATAATCAACATACATGCAGATTGTGCCTTGTTTCTTGTCCATCAGGACAAGATCGAAAACCGAGTCAGTGAGAGCCACCAGGTAAATAAAGCCGGCTTTGAGAAGTTTCTCAACTTCAAGTTTGATAGTGGCTGCTTTAAGTGGGTGGACTAGATGAAGGCATTGCTAGATGGGTTTAGCATCTAGGTATGTCCTGATCTCATTTATCAGAATGTCGGGGTCAATACCTGGCATTTCTTCATAGCTCCAAGTGAAGACGTCACAAAATTCTTTGAAAAATGACTTGTAGGTGACAATTTCTTCGGGGAAACACAAAGCTCCGATATGCACATTTTCGACAATTCCAGGTTTTATGGATATGTCGAGGGGGATGGTGGGTGAGATATTACTTAAGTTACCTTTGGAAAACACATCGTGTGTAGGTTCGGGAATGGTATAAATGATGACAACAGTCGATGGGGTCAGGATCCATTGGTAGCTCTTGATGGTGTGTTGTTCTAAGAAGAGGATGGAATGATGATATCCATCGTCCCAGGGGGTGTCTTCCATAACAGACATAATCATCTCATCCATGGGAAAAATGACATGGAAAGGATCTGGAGATAAATCACCAAGAGAGGGGGTGGAAGGGGTTGCCCATTGAATGGCCTGATAGGCAGATTCGATCGGACTTAAAGGCATTTCGTTGTC
>JZKD02S2220299.1:417534-429761 GCA_000966675.3 Picea glauca | reverse complement strand
TCTACTTTCATCCCTAGATTTAAATCCCATTTTCTTAGTAAATGCATGGAAAGATCAACCTACCTCATTCCTGGCATTTGATGTTGATCCTCCGTTGTAATTGATTACTTGTTCACAATACTCCTTCCAAATATGACCTGCATCTAAGACAAGCAACAACTATGCATGCATACTACTTATATAATAACGGGTTAGAAATCCAAACATATACTAATCAAACTGTAAAAAGTTCATGAATTGGGATGGGAAAAGAATTTTCTTTACTACTTAGAATGAGTCAACTTACAAAAGTTGAGACCAGTCACTGCTCCTTGAACCTAATCCTGGGCTCCTCTTCTTCTGTCCTCCAACTGCTTTGCTTTGAATCTCCTTTAGCACAAGGAAAGGCTAAAGGGTTGGGACAATGGGAATACATAAATGGGGAGAGTTTATTTGCTATATTTTTTCCTCTTCCAAATGGGACCCCTACCCCTTCTTTTATAGGCTAGAAGGATCTAGGTATTTGGATGAACCCTCGGCCATGCATGGCTGGGAGTTTTAGTTAACTCACCCATAGATTTTGTGCTCCATCGTCAACTTTCATTTTTTTGTGCTTTTGTCGGTCCATGCGGGCTGTTTTGGGTCAGCCAGCGTGTACACGTGTGCAGTAATGAATTAGGACATATGGGATATTGTTACTGAGTCTGTACTTAAGTCTTAAAAGTACAATGTCAAGGAATCCAAAAGTAAGTTAAATATTGATAAAGGATTACTCTAACCTTCGGTATAGGAAACTAATGAGGATTTCTACGTTCTCGTTGTATAGCTTCCAACTGTTTCTGAGTAGTAATGTCTTGTTCAATGGCTTCCCATGAACGTTCAAGTTCTTCCTGGGTGTTAGTAGTTTTAAGGATTGTGTCGAAAAGATTTAAAGCAATATGGGTTTGATTAGATAGTCCGGGTTGAATATTAGGTTGAGTTGCAGCAGGGATAGTCATTGAGGAAAAATACCAGTAAGAAATGTTTTAAAGAGAGATTTCAACGTTGTTTCAATTTGGTCTAAATAAAGAGAAATTTTTACTTTAAGAATAAAATAGGAATGCAAATGAAGGCCCTTTCCCATAACTGTATTATTTTTAATAAAAAGATGTGGGGTGAGAGAGAAACATGTAGCTGTAGATAACGTAAGGTTCCTGTCAATAGAAAACTCACACATACACAGAAGAAGAAATTAGTATAGAAATAATTGACATAGTGTAAATAAATATATAATTCTGTAAATGCAAATTGGTCTTACACCCACTGATAGTTGGTGCAAAGGAAAGACAATAACCAATCACATAAAGATGAAACCCCTTCGCTATAGTAGTGGTCATACTAAAGTATAGCGATACACATCAATTATGAAAAGTGCAATGAAATGAAACATGAAACATAAAGAAACAAACTTGTAACACAATCGTGACGGAATCGGGAATCTTCAAGTTGCTTGTATTAACTTCTCAAATGCAAAAACTCTATTACAATCAATACCAAAAAGGTCCAGCCCTTTCTTCTTTATTTTGTGATCTATTTATACAAATTTGCAGATCAGTTTAGAAACTCAACAGTTTCATAAATTCAGTTGCAAACGAGAGGAGAGAAATCACTCCATCTCTCCTACTCTATTTTCAAAAGGTGTCAGGTGATTGTCTTTGCGTGGATTCAGTGCATATGATACATTTGTCCACAAACTGGGATACAAGCTATGAAGGTTCCGCTTGATAGCTGGCCTCGGCGAAATAGTATTCTCAGGCTAATTGTGGAAGCTTATCACCTGTTTGTGCATCAATGATGTCAAGGGCACTGAGTTGTGTGCTAGGTTGAATTAAGTGTTTGTCAACTTGAGCCATGTCCACCCTGTCTATCTTAGAGATATCCTTCGAATCTCTCTCATTCTTCTCCTTCAGATCGAGGGAAATCTGATCTACATTCATTTGCCTTAACGTCTCTGAGTCACCTCCACTCTCCATTCCTAACAGCTCACAATATATAGCATTGAAGGCTTCTTCTAATGAATTAGTTACTTTTTGGGCCTGTTCCTTGCTTAAGGTAATATTATGTTCCCAATCCTTTAACAGAATATTACCTCTAGTTTGTTCAGCGATGGTGAGTCCGGGAGAACCTGCTGAAAATCTATTGTTAGTAGCTATCACCGCCTCTTGAAAGGTGACACGAGCAACCTCTGCGTTCCTTTCTTTGACAATCAGATGCTCAGAAATCCGATGCATCAACATGCAATCTTATCGAATCACTCCCACTTTGTCTAGTAAACTTTGTTGTACAGAAGAGATTCTACTCCGAATATCGATCGCTCGGGATTTAAACCCCTCGACGTCGATCATCCTACTTTCAGTGACCTGTAACTGACCTTGCAGCTCTGTGATCATATTCTTCTTCTGACCCGCCTGTATCCGACCATCTTGGATCACTGAATGCGCTTGTTCCAACTTGGTTTTGAGGACTTCTATTTCCTTTTTATCAGCCAGTCGGGCAAGTTCTATTTCCACACTCGCTTGACTCTTAGCACTTTCTGCGGCCAAAGCTACTCTATCTTCAAGAGTCTTAATCAGGAGATTATTTCTTTTGAGATGACTTTTTAACATTCCGACTGAGAATTGATTCACCGAAGCATATGCTCCTAGCGTTCCTGCGATCTCTGTGGTGAATTCATCATTCTTTTTGTTCTTTCCATCTGTCATCACTTTGAATTTTTTAGCATTTGATCCTTCATCCTGGTAAAACTCCATTTTCACAACTGCTTTTCTCTTTTTGTCAAAGAAGAACTCATTTGGAGGAAGTTCTTCTGCTCTGATAGGCCTTAGTTCTTCGCCAAAAATCCATCCTTCTTCTATATTTCCTTGCGTTGACTGCAAGGGGGTGACCGAAGTGATGGGTTGCTTGATCTGCTTCGCTACCTTTCCTGGTGTGACGACTGAGTCCTTCTCCTTCAGAGGATCAGAGGTCTTCTTCTTAGTTTCTGGATTCTGGGTTTCTGGCGGGTCTGTGTTTCTTACTTCCACCTCTGAACTATGTTCCTTGGGTGGGTCCATAGTATCTTCTTCTGCTTCTAGATTCTTCCCATGCTCCCCTTCCTGCTATTGTCCAGGGTTAGACCTTTGATCCTCAGAACCTTCAGCGTATTTCTTTTTAGCCTCGGAAATACCCAAACCTCCCAACACAGTGGGAAGGCTTCTTCGTCTATGTTCTTGGAATTTTAATACGGATGCCATGTCTTCGGGTGATAAGGATCGGATCCTGACTAGCACTTCCCCATAAGATCTAGCACCTCGAAAAACATCATCCGAGGGTGAACACTCGTGTTCAAACTTCTTTAGCCCACAATTTGCCAAATGGTTATTTACAATTTTCTGGGGATCATGTTTTTTATATTCAATAGAGACCAAACTCAGGTCTTCTTGGGCTTCATCCTCGGCTTTAGCATGCCCGAAATCCAATAAAGAATAAGAATTTATCCGAACAGGGAAAAATGGCCATACCTTCTTCGAAGATGCTTTGAGCTCTTTACTCACCCCACCAATCACTGTTTGTCAGGCAATCTCGTGACAGGCCAGCTTGTCGGGGATGAACAGTGGTAGCACAATAGGGGGAACAACAGCTCCGAACACTCTGAAATAGGAAAGCTCTGCTTCTATGTACCAATCAGCTATACCGCTCAGATTTGCAGCAATGTTGTCCGAGATGCGAGGTGGCAAACGACAAAAAATGGTGATGTGCAGGGGCACCATCATCCAGTTGAAAATTTCATAAATAAATTTGTTTGCTTTATTTTCCCACAGTTTGTCGTGATACTCATGTACAGGTTTTTCTAGGGCTGGATTCCAAGCCCAGTTCATCAAAGGGAACGGGGTCATGGAACATATTGCGTCCATGATATACGCAGACATGAAAAAAGAGGATGGTCTTCCACTTTCTTTATGCTCTCGGTATTCGGTGACCCGGTTGAACAGACTGTCCGAGAGTATCTTTGCCCAATTAAATGAGCAACCTTATGCTACCCTAAATATGAGAGGTACCCATGCAATGTAGAAATGCGATGTATCCTCCTTTCCAAACAGTCGGCATGTCATCATCGCCACATACATATATTGTGGCTCCAACGAAGCAATTGAATAGATGCCCTGGTCATTTTCTCTGAATTTCATGGAGCGCAAAACCCAATCTTTTATCAAACCGGGCATGGTTTTGTCAAATTCAGTGCATTCCTTCTTTTTGAATCCCTCTAGGAATTCAGCATCATATGTGTATTCAGATGTTGTTGGGAGCTTGTACATGGTTTGGATATGCTCTGGTCTAAAAGTCTCGACCGTGGTCCGTTGGTCATTTATGATAGTTCTGGTGGGGAGGTCTATGTGATCCAATGCCCATCGGCTCATGTCATAATATGGGAGCAACCATGGTCTGTTTGCAACCCGGTGCATTCCAGACTGAACAACTATCTTGTATTTAGTGTTCAGATCGTCCTTTTCATTATCATTGTCATCGGAGTCTGAATAGTTTACCAACTCAGATTGCAAAATATCTGAAACAAATGACAATCTAGGGACTGAGCCGCCACTCCAGGGCGAAGTGTCGGAGACATTATCCGGGCCTTGCCCTGCAACCTCGATATTCTCTTTCGCTACTTTCCTTGGAGCCATGGATGAAACTTGTGTTTTCTTTCTTCTATGATAGACCTGTGTATACATGCAGAAATTAGTTCACTCGGAGAAAGGTGAGCTCTGTGCACTTATGAAAGATGTTTAAAATAAAATGAAACTCCTGTATATATTTGAAAATTCTGTATTCTTCGACATAGGTCTGTCAAATCGCAATTAGAAACAAATTTATTGCATAAAATCCGATCTCATTATTTGTAGATTCACTCTAATATTCTATTAATGTCATCAATGTTTGGCGGTCTGACGGTCAGTCGGAGTATGGAGAATAAAAATTTACCTCGGGAAAAGTGCAACTCTCGATGCGCGGGACATATTTTGCATTATTTTAAATTTTCAAATCTTAGAAACGTAAATAATTTTCTCGTTGTTCGCTGCATCATGAATTTCCTTTTTACATTTTGACTCTTCAACTCACGAGACTGCGAGTGCCGATTTTAGCTTAATTAACAGTAATTGTGATTTGGAGCATCATTAATTATATAATTAATCTATTCGCCATATCGTGACTCGGAACTTCGAAGACAGATTTTTGGGAGAATGATATGCCGAGTCGTGAAATCGCGATGTGACGATAATTAAGGCTCAAATTATGGGAAGAAAATCTTAGATTAGGCTACTAAATAATCTTTCTATAATCATGTCGCAACCTCGTGAGTCGGGGTTTTAGATGCCTTATCTTTATGAAAGAAAGTGCCGAGTGACGAAGCGCCGAGAACAAAATTTAACCATGGTTAGTCTTTTACTAGGGTTAGCCCAAAAGTACCTCGTGTCCTCGGCTCTTGGGGATATAAAACAAAAAACTTGGGTTTGACGAACGTCGAGGCACGAACTCTCGACGACGTCTACTCATGAGTTAAAATTTTTACCCTAGTTAACGTCTTAGGCAAAAATTAAAAATGACCTCGTTGTTTTGTGACTCGGGAAGTATGAATCCAAGAATTAAATCATCCAACCTGCGAGAACCCGAAATGAAACAAAAGAGCGAACATACTCGCGAAAATGGATCTGTTTTGAAAGTAGAAATAACATTTCTGTTCGGGCGACAAGATTTCATAATTTTAAGATCTCAGAAGGAAAAAGAAAATCAACTTTGGATTTCAAGTTTCAAAAATTGAAAATTTTGCAAGGTAAAAACAAGGGCGGCTCCAACATGGGCCTTTATAAAAGAGGATTTTCAAAGAGTTGTTTAGCAGTTCTTTGGAAAAGAAGGGATATGAGTTTCCCTGATACCAGGTAAGCATGTGTAGTGCAATTTAGGGTTATAATAGATGCCCCCTAATGTGTGAGGTCAAAAGAGCATCTAATGTCCGAAATACATTACCAATCTTTACTGATGTGCTGAGCGATTGAGCCCAAGGATGAGGAACTGGGAGGTTCCATCTATAAAATAACAAATGTCTCACTGAGGCGGGCATACCCATGCTCGGGAAAAAATAGAATCATGGATACCAATCAAAAACACTGTAGATCCATGTCAAATAACCATAAAGAGTAGCCGCGAACAATACACAACGGAGCTAAATATCTCGAAATCAGAAAGATGTACATATAGAGTATCCATCTTCCAGAAGCTGATTCGGCCTTGGCTGGAGATGAGATCTTCAAAGCTCGAGCAACAATTTAAAAATTTTCAAAACTCGAGTAGGAGTGTAATATGAGTGTATGACTACACTACCCAGAGGTATTCGACAGCTTGTCGGTCGTGGACTTGATAATCTTGATGATCAAACTGAAGGCTTCAGTGATTTCGAACAAGGACTTGATTGGATGTTCAGGATGGTTGGGTATGAGGACAAGAGACATTTTGTAGAGGGGCGGACTCAGGCTTGGTGACAAACTTCCCTTGGATAATAACACAACAAATGATGAGACTTGGGCAGCATGGCATTAATCATAAGTCTACAAAGCAAGAGGCAATGCAAACTCTCTATATGTTTGGAAGGATAACCAAATGGTGGAGGACACAACTCTATATAGCGAGAAAAGATTCCTAAGGTTATACTACATCCCATAGTCTAATGAAAAAATAGACAGATATGCTTTATCCAAGGGCGACTCATTATGCTTCCAATAAAGAAAATGCTTTTCCGTTCCTCTTTTTGGGGTATATTTGATTTTTTTTTTCTTTTCAATAATTGTGGAAAAAGAATAAAGGAATATTACGTTACAAGGGAGGAACAAGGGTTGCAAACATACAAGCTCAAGGAACAAGGACAAGACTGATGTTCTAGTAGAATGATACTCAGGAAAAGTCCTCCGAGGGAAAAAGGTGTTAATACGCAGAAGAAAATTGTTACAAGGCTGGTGTATAAGGTATGCAAACACGGTTAACAAAAAACACAATGGTAATGTCCTTCAATGTAAGTTTAATGAGCCCAGAGAAGGTAAACTCAGTGGTTTTTCATATTTAGAGAGTCTAAAAAAACATAAAAGGAGACTCCATTGGGGTACATTTTTTGAAGATAGTCTAGTCGGTTCAAAAAAGGGTAAACTAGCACTGATTAGATGTCGATTCAAAACCATTTTAATGAGTGTGACAAGGACAAGATCACTCGGCTATTTTTTAATTTTTAAGGAGTCTGAAAAAAGCTTAACTATGGACTCCATCAGGAATGTTCTTCTGGACCAATTTTAACGAGTGTGAATGAATAAGGTCACTCAACAATATTTTAAATTTTAGGGAGTCTGAAAAGAGCTTAACTATGGACTCCATGGGAGTTCCTTCTTCGTAAGTTTAGTCCCTCAGGCCCGAAAAAGGGATAAAATTATACCTGAGAGTACTCTTCTATAGAGTTGAAGTTCCATAGAGTATACCTTTGTTCATATAATTGACCGTCTGGACTGAAAAAGGGGTAAACTATTGCCAGAAAGATGTGACTTCAAATTTCAGTTTAACGAGCGTGAAAGGCCACAAGATCGCTCGACAATCTTTTCATGTTTAGAGGGTCTGAAAAGGGCTTAAAAGAAGACCCGTTATTTTTTGGGAGTCCTGAGGGTGAGGTCAAGAGCAAAGAAGAATCATGCAAATGAGGCTCAAACTCATATTCAGGAAAGACTATAAGGAATCCCGAGCCTACAATGTTTTAGAGATGGCATGGACACCATAATGCAACCAGGACCTACCTAGGGAATCTATGTTCTGGTAAGCTCTACCACCAAGTTGATGCACTTATAAAGAAGATATGATGGTTCTGTGTCATAACCTGATGGGATCGATCCTATGGCAGAGGAAAAAGACAACGAGGAACAAAAGTCAGGGTAGTAACCTAACCTATATGCTCAAGTTGATTCTTTGGAAAAAATTTCATGGACCCTCAAAATTTCCTCAAAACTCCAAAAAACAATTGTCCCAATACCTGATCAAATCCATCCCATATAACTCCTGAATCAATCTAAATGGTTTTTGGTATAAATAAAATGATATCGGAGGCCAAAAAAGTGACAAAAAGAGGCCAAAAAGTCTATAAATAGAAGCTGGAAACTCATTATCACCATTGTTGATTTGAAAATTGACTCTAGAGCTAAAAGACCCCCTTTGATAAAACGGTGATTCCGAGAGCTACAATGGACGAAACGAACTTCCATCTGGACCAAGAAAGTACAAACTCCCCTATCTAGCTATTCAATTCTTTAATTTGGTTTTTTATTTCATGTTTTGGGTGGGTGTCAACCTTTAAAAGGTCAGCCCTAGGTCCATGCGAGTTGTCTCTGGATAGGCCGCGTGTACACTCGAGCAGAGTAAAATCTGCCCACGTGTACATTCGACTGTCACCTAGACAACATGTGTGGACCCCCTTTATAGAAAAAAAGAACTAAATAGCACTCACTCACCCCCTTGAAATTGATTTTTTTGGTAGGATGTATATCCACTGGAGGGAAAGGGAGCATGAATAAGTTAGTGAGTTGGTCGCGGGAGATCCAAATGTCATGGCCATGTTGATGCAATGTGGTTTACTAAAGTTCTTTCATTGTCCATTTATGCAAGTGCAACCGAGGCTACTGAATGCCTTAGTTAACTATTGGCACCCTGATGCAAAGGCCTTCATGCTAGAGGGGCAATCACTAGTGTCCGCCATCGAGGGTATCTACTTTTTGACTGGCCTCTCAAGGAGAGGGGAACAAGTCAATTTCAGGATGTTTCCAGTGGGGCTGCATAACATAGCAGAACTGATAGCTCTGCACTGTGAGGCTAGGACAAACCATTTGAGTTCCCAGGTGACCATAAGTAAGATTACTAACCTATCGTTGCAAGTGATATTATTGCTCATTGGGTAGATTACCGGTTCAACAACCTTGCATCAGGCGTCCCATGCACATATGAGCTATGTTATCCAGTGCTTGAATGCACAAATGTTTGATTGGAGTACCACACTACTGGAGTGTATGAAGAGGCAATTGATAGATTTTCGAAAACATACACAAAGGAACTTCGGGTTTGGGATGATTTTGTGTTCATTATTTTTCGAGAGAGTTATGAGATTTAGTCCTCGAGAAGTGGTACGAGGACATCAGGCCTCTTTTCCTGTAGTATGTAGATGGGAAATATTATTTCCATGACAGGGTAGTGGAAGGACCAATGAGTCCTTTGATGATGACTTTTTTGCATGGCTATCACGATAGATCCCTGTGATCGAGGATTACCTGTATGCAAGGATAGACTTTTCTAGAGATCCTGAGATACCCGTGCCTCCTGGTGAGGAGCGAGGGGAGATGGGTAAGCCTCCACCTTTGTAGTTTTTTGTTCTATATATAATTTTTTTTTATATGCTAGAGTATTTGACGGATATATGTTTGTTGCATGCATATTTGGGACCAGTGCAACCCACCGATTATGCATGGAACATGCGTCATCCTCGACCAGAATCCGCAGTTGTCGCTGCCACGAGACCATCAATAGCAGGAAACCTCCCAGTCGGGGAGGCTGAGAGGGTACTTAGACGAGTTGAGAAGAACTTTACTGCACTCATTCGCACATTCCCGATGGTAGAGGTAGAGGACCTACCACCATCCATGCAGCCTCATGTAGTGGGGGCACCTCGGACGTGGGTCTGACTGTTTAGGTGTTTAGCCCATGTTGTGGACCAATATAATAGGGCCCATAGGCTCTGAACCTATTAAGACATTTTACGTGCCACGAGCACTACTTGTATATAATTTTTGAGGGCATAAGCCCCGTGACTCATCATTGATCCTATTTTTTAGGTGCATACGTCCATCTATGTACTCTGGTTACTTTATGATATTATATATGTTTTTTTGATATTTTGTGTCTTATGGATTATGTGTGCAAAAATGTATTTACATGTCTATGTCAATGTTCTTTCATGTGTGTGCAAGATGCCAATCTAAAATTTGATTATCTAGAGTATCTGTACTTTGGTTTAATCTCATAGGAACATGAAAATATGTAATATAATCAAAGTTTCGTTCTAAGAGATGTACCCTAAGGAATCATCGGTGTAAGGTTTGATCATGAACTTGGTATACTCTGTTTAAATGAGACACAACCAGTTGAGTGTCGAGATAGACCCAGAGATGAGAGATACCCAATGACAAGGCGTCATGAAGAAACTCAATAACTGCACTATACTTGGCGACATTATTTGTGGTGTCACCTAAGCATAAACATTAGAAAGATAACAACTAGCCCTGAGGTGTAAACATTACCCAAGATGCGAAGGCAAGCCTCCGAGTGTGCCGACTAGCACCATCTGCATACCCAATGAACAATTCAGAATCACTTGACATCTGCCATATTGACGAAAGATAACATCAATGACACGTCCATAACATTTAAAAGAAACTAAAAAGTAATAGTACAAAGACTATACATATGTTACAAAAAGTTACCCACAATGACCTGCCTATAATTAATACTTCTTGAGGTAGAGCCCATTTCTAGGCTCCACCAAAGCATTCCCTTCAAAATAAACCTGACGATAAGAGCCCTTTTTTAATACTTCTTTTATGATGAAGGGTTCGAAGCACATGGGTTTGAATTTTCCTGCCCCCAGGGGGTCCTTATCTTGGTCATAGACCAAGACAAGGTTGCCTTTAGAGAAAATCCAAGGACGAATGGACCTATCATACTGACACTTGACCTTATGTTTGTGAGCCTCATTGGCTAGGGCCGCATCATGACGCTGCTCATTGAGTTGCTCAAGGTGTACTAACCATTCTTCAAGTGGAAAAGTGTCTGACAATAATAGTACTGCCAATTTTAGAGATGGGATCTGACATTCGATGGGCAAGACTACCTCCAACCCGTAAATGAGCTGAAAAGGTGAGAAACCGGTTGCAGTCTTAACAGATGTTCGGTAAGCCCATAATGGCGAGTATAACATCAAATGCCAATTTGACCTGGCTGAGTTGATAGTTTATTGTAGAATAGTCTTAAGAGTTTTGTTTACAACTTCCACCTGCCCATTAGCTTGGGGGTGGTAGGGTGATGAATTCTCTTGCCGTAACCCAAGATTTGATGTTAATTTGGTCATCATTTGGTTCTGAAAGTGACTACCATGGTCAGTAACAATATCTCTCGGGATGTCGAACCTCACTATGATCTGGTTGAATAAAAAGAGAGTTGTAGTCTCTCCATCATATTTAAATGTTGGCATAGCTTCGACCCACTTAGTGAAGTAGTCTACAGCTACGATGATATAGCGGTGCCCCCTTGTTGAAGGGGGGTTGGAAGTAGTGTAATAAATCCCCCACTTGGTGAAGGGACCAACTGTGATGAAAGGAAACATGGGAGTGGGATGTTCCCTCATCTTTCGAGAGAGGATTTGGCACGGATGGAACTTCTTGACCGATTCTATACAATCTTTGATAAGTGTCGGCCAGAAGTAACCTACTCGTAGAATATTTTTGGTTGTTTCCAACCCAGACAAATGACCGCCACAAGCTCTGGTATGGAAATCATTGAGCACGATGACTGCCTCCTCATGTGTGAGACATTGACATAAGATGCAGTCTACACCTCTCTGATACAACGTATCATCTAGTATGAGATAATTCTTATCCTAATGGCATATACACCGACGCTCATCACGAGAAGCAAAAATGGGGCACTTCAAATTCTAGAGACAGATAAGTATATCTCCGTACTAGGGATCAGAAGATGTGATCAAAAACATATGTCCCTGTATAGGCAATTATTCAGGCACAACCTCACCTGATTCAACTGGATGTTCCGAAATAATCTCTATGAAGACCAATGAATTTTTGGACTTAACTAAAACGAAGTCCAAGTCAAAATCCTAGAGGATGCCTATCCATCTACTGATTTTTCTGCCTATAACCTGTCATGTCAACATGTACTGGAATGGATTCACAATAGAAATGATTGTGGTATTGCGAAATAGAACATAATGATGGAACCGTTGAACAACATGAACTAATGCCAATGCAATTTTTTCGATATGAGAATAATTGAGTTCCGGTCCTATGAGGCCTCGGCTCAGGTAATAGATCACGTATTCTGAGAAAAAATCATCTTCCTGAACTAAAACCATGCCAATGGTTGAC
>JZKD02S2220299.1:406981-417484 GCA_000966675.3 Picea glauca | reverse complement strand
TCCCTCATCTTTCGAGAGAGGATTTGGCACGGATGGAACTTCTTGACCGATTCTATACAATCTTTGATAAGTGTCGGCCAGAAGTAACCTACTCATAGAATATTTTTGGTTGTTTCCAACCCAGACAAATGACCGCCACAAGCTCTGGTATGGAAATTGTTGAGCATGATGACTGCCTCCTCATGTGTGAGACATTGAAATAAGATGCAGTCTACACCTCTTTGATACAACGTATCATCGAGTATGAGATAATTCTTATCCTGATGGTGTATAAACCGATGCTCATCACGAGAAGCAAAAATGGGGCACTTCAAATTCTGGAGACAGATAAGTATATCTCCATACTAAGGATCAGAAGATGTGATCAAAAACATATTTCCCTAGATAGGAAATTCTTCAGGCACAACGTCACCTGACTCAACCGGAAGTTCCAAAATAATCTCTACGAAGACCAATGAATTTTTGGACTTAACTAAAACGAAGTCCAAGTCAAAATCCTATAGGATGCCTATCCATCTACTGATTTTTTTGCCTATAACCCGTCATGTCAACATGTAATGGAATGGATTCACAATAGCAATGATAGTGGTCTTGCGAAATGGAACATAATGACGGAACCATTGAAAAACATGAACTACTGCCAATGCAAGTTTTTCGATATGAGAATAATTGAGTTCCGGTCCTACGAGACCTCATCTTAGGTAATAGATCACGTATTCTGAGAAAAAATCATCTTCCTGAACTAAAACCATGCCAATGGTTGACTCTACGGTAGCCAGATATAATAAGAAATATTTGTTATAGTTAGTTGGCCGTAGAAGATGGGCAGTTGTGAGGGCATGTTTTAATGCGTCGAAAGAGCGTTGAGTGGCATCATCCTAGTAAAAAGGAACGTCTTTCTTTAGTAAGCACATAAATCCCTAGGTAATTTCAGCATAGTTGGCAATGAAGCATCGTAAAAAGTTCGCCTTGCCTTGTAGACTCTGAAGCTAAAGGATTGTGCATGGGGGGGGCAACTGGATTATTGCCTCCACCATGAGAGGATCGACCATGATCCCTGTTGTTGATACGATGAAACCTAACAAATGTCTTGACATTACGCAGAAGCTGCACTTGTTTGAATTCAAGTGAATCTTAAAGTAGCGACAACATTCGAAGATCAGTCTAAGGTATGTGGGATGATCTGTTCTCTTGTGAGATTGCGATGCTAAATCATCTAGATAGGCCTTGACTATATGCTTGAGATCATGAAAAGAAAAAGACATGGCCTGCTGGAATGTGGCTCTAGCATTTTTAAGACCAAAAGGCATCTTACGATATGTGAATGTACCCCAAGGACAAATGAATGTCGTTTTGTGTTGGTCTTCGGGTTTGATTTGGATTTGATTATATCCCAAGAAACCATCCATGAAAGAAAAGGCTTCACAACCAGCACATTCATCAATGATCTGGTCAATGAATGGTGTTGGAAAATTATCTTTGGGACATGCCTTGTTCAAATCATGGAAGTCGGTACATACACAAATCATGCCTTGTTTTTTATTGACCGTCATGGGATTTGACACCCATTGAGTCAAATGGATAGGATAGATAAAACCTGCCTTTAGCAATTTTTCTACCTCAATCTTGATGGCTGCTTCTTTATTAGGATTAATTGGACGAAGCCTTTGTCAGATAGGCTTGGCATCAGGATACATTGTGATTTCATGTTCAACTATTTTTGGATCGATACCTAGCACTTCCTCATAAGACCAGGTAAAAACATTGCGGAATTATTTGAAAAGATCCGTGTAGATTTGAATCTCTTCAAGGGAGAAGTCTGCTCCGATGAAGACGTTCTCCACGACACCAAGGTTTCAGGAGATGTTGATTGGTATAGTTTTAGCGATAGTTTCCATATTTCCCTCAGCATAAATTTCATGTGTATCTAAGAGGTTAATAGGACACGACTGATCTCCCGTCATGGTCATGGTGAATTCTCCTGCTTCAATTCGGCTTAACTCTAGGAGAAAATATGATCTGTGATGAAGATCTTCCCAAGGTTTTTCCAGACTAGTCATTGCTTCGATTACTGCTTCATCAGAAGGCAAGACTAATTCCAACGAATCGACATTAGCGAGAGAAACTTGAGCCCAAATAGGATCTAGAAGTGGATCTAACTCTTGTGCAGGAGTCAGATCAGTGTTAGTCAAAGCTTGCTGGACTAAAGAGTATGCTACTTCAGCTGCAAACAAGGGCATGGACATGCCTGCGTGCCCTGTCTCATCCATCGAGGCCGATGGGGAAGGAAGTATCCAGGGATCTTTGAATTAATTCATGCAGAATGATGAAACTTGAAAAATCTCAACCTTATGGTGATTGGATGTAAATTTGATGTCGCCATGAGGGGGCAGGTAATCGAAGGTACCCATCAAGGATGGGCACAAACCAACTCCTACGTTAATGACACTTGGTTGAGGATTATCAATCATCGGGACCGTGGATGCCCCCAAAGCAGGGTCAAGTTTGGAGAAAGACAATTGATCGATGGTCACTATCTGACCCTTGTGTGGAAACAACAAGACCCAAAAAATTGTAGCAACCACAACTTGCATAGCATAAGTCCAACTTCTTCCTAACAAGAGTTTATAGTCGAGGGGAGCATCGAATACCTCTACTTCGACACACACAATCTTCCCTCCTAACTACATGGGGAAAGAAGGAATGATGCCATGTGGTTAGAATGAGTGACCATCAAAAGAAGTGAGGAGAGTAGGTGATGGAGACAAAATGGGCTGGCAAATGGCCTTCCAACATGCCAACGACATAATGCATGTTGAGGCACCCTCGTCGACCACCATGCAGAAGATATTTTGAGTAAAAGTTTTCGTGGGATAAGCCACTACTATCTAAAATGCTACATGGTAAGGTAGACAAGGTTTTAAGTTGGTTGTATCTAACATGATGGTACCCGGATTACAAGTCTCAGTAGAGCCTAAAGCGGTTAACAAGTATTTCCTTTGAGAAGGGTAGCTTTGGAGGACCTCCAAAGTAGACATCGCACAAGGGGTTTGTGATAAATCCTCCACCACAGAGTAGTTATGGGCAGCCCTTGCGTTTGGGTTATGATAATCTTTTTTAAATGCACCTTTTAGAATGTGTGTCATTGTTTCCCCCAACGTCTTCTCAATCCGTAGAGGAAGAGATGAGAGATCAGCCTATTTCCACTACTCGGAAGCACTTGGTTTACTATAGTCGTGCGCTCTAGTCGATATAAAAGCATCACCCCTAACCCTATATAATTTCGTGGATGTGAGGTTGTTCGGAGGCAGACATGTTTCTTGGCTGCCCCCTTTCATGCTTGTAGAGGCCTGAGTTAGATTTTGCCCATGTTTTTGGGCCTCTGCAAGTCGAGGACATAGATGGGTTGAGTGGTCTTCCACGCACAAGTTGCATGGATACCTCACCTTCTGTTTTTCTGTGTTGTCCCCGCCAGCATTATCATTGGGTTTTTTATCCCCCTTACCCTTCTTTCATTGTTTTTTCTTCCATTCAAGCTATTGGGTGGCCTTTGGGTTATTTGACTGTACTGTGTGTACTTCTGAAGTTTTGGTAGGGGGAGCAGCCAAAGCAGTAGTTTGGCTGGTTGTTGTGTGTTGTATGGATAACTGCTACAAATGCTTTGTCAATTGCTCAACGAGCTTTGTTTGTGCTGAACCGAAAATACCATCGGCATGTGGTCCAACTCTCTATCTAGTTTTATCCAATATTGAACATGGTGCATCTGGAAAGATGTTGTATAATAAACCAGACTAAGAATAGATGAGCTCAAATTGTTGAGCCCTCATGATGGCATCTTCTTCAGAGAAAACTTTGAACATCGCGATGTCTTTGGATAATGGCGGGAACAACGACTTAAGGAACCACTCAAGCATGAATGTTGGTGGGACTGGTACCTTGATTAAAATCTTCCGGTGTCTCCATTCTTAGATGTGATCAGAGATATGATCTGTTGTTGTCTGTTCAAAATTGGCGAGTAGCCCTGTGCCAGCGTCGTATCTCATAGGTGACTGGAAATGGTTCAGGAAGCCATCACTAGTTCACCAAAAAAATATTATCTTGAGCGATCTAGCTCAATGTACCATTTCACGACACTCCCAATGAGAGTACATTGAAACAATCGCAACTGTACGGAGTCATATTGTAATGAGTTAGATGAGAACCAAAGATGGAAGGTAGTCACATGATCTCCTGGATCTTTGTTAGGCTTGGCTTCAAACTTTGGAATGTCTGAAGGAAACTTAATCGGCATAGGAGGCCAACGCAGATCAAGAAAAATAGGGTCATTCAACAACCTTGTCAAATCTGGAAAGTGTAAAGTCACTAGGAAAGGTAGTTTGGGTTGTTGGTGATAACCTAGGAAAAAGGGGCCTGGAGTTTGAAGGGCACCAGGTTTCCATAAAATGTTTGGCTGCTAGCCCAGATTCTGGTAGAAGCCATGGCCTTAGCCAGCGTAAGGATTTTTCATATGTGGAGACATGATCGACTGATTTCCCAAATAGGACATAAATGGTTGGGCATGCATTATATTCGAAGGAATTTGGGAAGGATTACCCCATGCCGGTCTCGTGGGGATAGGCATAGTAGTTTGTCTAGGATTCCATTGATTGTGGAAAGAATTACCCCAGTTCAAAATTTTGGATGAGGGAACGAATCCCTACCCTGAATTCCAAGGTCCTGCTAGGTTTGCCCCCTGTGCAGGAATAGTACCCTACATAGGAGTAGATTGTCCAAAAATGGCATTGCCCCCAGGCAGGAAAACAATTGATGAGAAGGTGTTGTTACCAAATGTTCTATTCAAAGGAAATGGTGTCAAACCTATAGGCATGTTATGTGAAGGTGGTCCTTGACTCCCCGCTCCAAATAAACTATTGTGTGTATGTTGCTCGACGGATTGTTGATGCAAGCCAGCGATTGAAGGGGACAAAGGACGGATATGACCTCCTCCATAAGGAAAAACATTAAAAGGAGTAGGAGTTCTCACCATGTGAGCTTGTAGAGGAGCACTAGAGCTCCCTGCCCCCATACCCAAAGTCTGTAAAGTAGAGTAGGAAAGTACAAGACTTGTACATGAACTAGGCATCCCATATGATAATAGAGGGCCTATCGCCCTTGGTGTAAAAGGGGTTGTGGACGCCACCAAAGATGGGATCAGACCACTGTGAAAATTATTTGTGGTCGAGACCATGGTGGCTCGGACTGATGACGGTGGGCTAGGAGATTAAAGCTCTCCTATGGTGACAACCGTGGTGGGAATTGAAGAGTTCCCAGAAGGAGTAACAACATTTGTTTCCATTTTTGTGTGCAACACTGTCTGGCGCTCGTAAAATTGAAATGGTACAATGAAAGGTGCTAAGAAATCAGTGGTTGGGGTTTCAACTAGGACAAGAGCAGTTGCTTCAAGGTCCAAAATGGTTGATTCCTCTGGGGTTTTGTCGGGCACAATGGTTTGTAACCCATCACTTCAAAAGACCCTTTTTGGTCTAGATTTCGCCTTAATGGTGGCGGGGGTGGCTCCAGTGTAACTGGTGGCAGGCCAAGAAGCCTTCGTGACCAACAGAGCTCGGGATCCTCCACTGTGTGAGAAGATCCAAGACACTCTAAGGTATTCTAAATGCTCAAAAGTAACACACACTAAAAAAGTTCCTAGAAGATAAGATAGGCAAGCACTAAATTAATTAGAAGAACAATTACAACAACCAACACTAGAGTAACTTACCGGTGCAAGTGTAACTCGAAAATAGAAGCACCCTCCAGGTATACTCTGCAAAGCGTGGCCTGATGTCTATCCTAGGTATCGTAGTATACCCCCGCAGTCACTTGTGTATGTCCCTAAAAATATTGGCAACTAGGTTTCCAGCGCGCGAACAGTCACCAGGCGGGTATAGTCGACAGTCGGGTAAACCACAATGAGTAGGGTATCGAGCCCGAAACCTATCAAGGGTATCGAGAGAAAAAGGTCTGGAAGACAACTGAGGACCTTGAACAGATTCGAGACCCATGAAGCCCCATGGAAAATGCAAACAATGGAATCCCAAAACAAGCCCTCTATATGTGTTCTCCACTACGATTGGTCCAACTTTGGAGGGGTTATCTCCGCTACCTTTCCGCATGTGACCTCATGTTTATCCCCTGTGTTAGTGTTGAAATAATGTAATTGTGAAGAGCATTCTCATTATCATTTTATTATTGGATTAAATCCCCATTGTGGATTAATCATGTCATCATTTATTATTATTGTTATTAGATTAATCCCCATTGAGGATTAATCATGTCGTTAATTGTATAAGGACCAAATCCCCTTTTGCGGATTGGTCATTGGACAATTACAAAATGAAGAATAAGAAGTCATCCCCAACAGTTATAATGGAAGGCCCATAATTAATAAAAGGTGGGTTTACCCACCCAGAGTGAGAGGTCAGCCCTGCCAGATGGTGACTCTTCACAAGTGCCAGATTGATATAAATAAGAGGCTAGCGCCTCACTTCTTAGACACACTTCACTTGCTCATTCTCTTATGAGGCAAGATGCAATTACAAGTTGGAGAGAGGAGAATAAGGGTGGCACATCTCTTGAGGAGGACTTTTCTATATTGGTTTGAGTTATCTCTTGAACATTGTATAAGCTATTTATGATAAGGAAGTTTTGCTGGGTTTTCTTCCCCTAGAGGGTTTCCCGGGATAAATGTTGTGTCTCTTGTGGATGTGTATTTATCAGTGATCTTGTTCTTATTATGATCTTATCTTATGAAATGCAAAGAACTATAATAATTGCATAAACATTAACATGGTATCAGAGCCACCCTGAAGGAAGCACAATTTGCAAGAGGAAAAACATCACTGTTACCGTACCCAAAAATTAGGGTTTTGCAAAACTGAATATTTTCAACTCCCTAACCACCTAGAAAGTTGTGCCCTCCCCCAAGGATCATTTTGGCACTTAGAGCACACATTTTCAGTGGCTAGATCTCCCGAAAAGTGAAACCCTCATTTCACAAAGTACCAGAAAACCAGAAAACCAGAGTACCCGAAGTACCAGAAGTACCAGAGTACCAGAAGTACCAGAAAAACAGAAGCACTAGTCCAGAAATCCACAAATAAGATTTGAAGGGGTAAAAGTTGGATTTTCGAAATTTTGACTGCACCAGCTAACTCGCCTTAGCTCATCACATCTATCCCTTAGATCAGATTTTCAAAATTCAAAGTTTGAAAAATTAGGGTTTCCTCATAAAACCCTAAGTTGCAGTTGCAGTCCTAGAACTAGTTGCAGTTGTTGTACCTGTTATAGTTGCAGTATCTATTGTAGTTGCAGCCGTAGAACCAGTTGCAATCACTCTTGAAGTTTTTGGTAATGATTACCGCTGCTACAAGATGGAGCCACTACCTACAAATGCTATCCGAGGTATGTACTCACATATGGTTAATGGTTAAACCCTAAAGAGTATTTACAGGAGAAGGGATCTTTTTCCATAGATCTAGAAGGATCTCAAGATCCAACACATTCAGAGGAATGATGCAACCCAGGTGTGATTATTCTAATATGCATCTATTTATGAAATTATCTTAATCAGTGTTGCATGTTGTAGCTATGATCAAATTATTAGAATGATTAAAAGATGATCATAGAGCTTATTCTCTAACCTAACATTCTGTCAAGTTAGCGTATTGTATTAGTACAGAAGATAGGTTGAAGAAAGCACTCATCACTTGAGTGAAGGAGACCTGCAAGAAAAGCAAGCACTCACTCTTGAGGACAAGGCTCCAAGTTTGATTAATAAATATTCAAAGGTACACATGACAAGCTAATGACTTTAGTTGAGATAGAAATCATCGTACATTATTATACTTCATAACATGTGAGAATACTTTGCCTGATATGACTAGCACCTCGTCTAGGAGAAACCTCTTGTGTTAGTTCCAGGTTGCCACAGAAGAATGCTTGGTCACAACATTAAGAGAGTGTTAACCTCATTTTGTATTGTATTCCTTACCTTTAATATTTGCTAATTATAAGTAATATCTCTAAAGGAGCTACTGTGATGATTGTTCGTGCTATTTCTTTGTATCATCAAGAAGGATATTATTCTTGCTTGTTGTTTTGTTGACCTTGCTCCAGGTCACATGAAGAATCTATAGCAAAGGTTTCAAAAGGAAATGTGCTAAAGGAGAGATCACAAATGAAGCAATCATGAGTGGAAAAGAAGAAGGTGGGTCACTCAGAAGCTTCCATGACCCATGTGAACTCTAGAAGATTAGCTCACATCAACTACAAGGCGCTACCATACATATGCAAAGCTGTCACAGGTTTACCAGAACTGAAAGGTGATCATGAAGGCGTATGCGATGGATGTGCGCAAGGGAAGAACATCAAGAACACATTTCTGAAGAGGGACAACAAGGCAGAAGGAGTCCTATAACTCATTCATTCAGATGTATGTGTCCCAATGCCATCATCCTCCATTAATGGGTATGTATATTATGTATCATTCATTAATGATTATTCTCATAAAAGACCTGGATATATTTGAAGTGTTCAACAAGATCAAGGAATTCAAAGCCTTGATAAGAGAACCCTTTTGTAAGGAAGATTAAGATAATCAGGTCAGATAATGGAGGAGAATATACCTCAGAAAAGCTTATGAACTTCTGCAAAGATGTTGGGATCAAGATCCCCAACAAAATGGTGTAGCTGAATGGAAGAACAGAACCATGCTGGAAGCTGTGAAGACTATGATCAATATCTTCCTATGTGCTTATGGGAAGAAGAAACTATGGCAACTGTTTATGTGCAGAACAGACTATCCCATAGTGCACTTGGGTTCAATACCCTAGAAGAGATGTTCATTGGAAAAAATATAGAGGTAAGCCATCTAAAAATATTTGGCTGTCCAGTGTTTATCCATATACCAAAAGAGAAAAGAAACAAGTTGGAACCCTCTGGAAAGAAGGGAATATTCGTGGGATACTGTGAAGTATCCATGGCCTTTAGAATCTACATACCTGGTCACCACCATATTGAGATTAGCAGGGACGTGACCTTTGATGAAGAAGCTTAACTTAAGAAATCGAGAAGATGCTAGCTTGAAGAGGTATATGAAGAGGAACCTATAAATCCCGGGACGATAGAATCCGTGAGGGAAGTTCCCAGAGATGCAGAACCTGTAAGGGAAGTCATAGCTTCCCCTGATGAGGAGACTCCTGAGGATCATGATATCACAGAAGTTCAAGAACCTCATCAAATGAACTTCTCCCATAAAATAAAGCTTGCTTGGGCAAGAGAGCTTATTCAATATGGAGAGAAGTATGGTGTTCCAGAAGGAACCACAAGACAAATGAAGAAACCAAAGCCATTCTCCAGTTACACGGATTTGATGTGTAATCTACTTGATGAAGAACCTACATGTTTTGAAGAGGCCATCTAGAAGAAGGAATGGGTAGATGCCATGACAGAGGAATACCAATCCATAATAAAGAATGATGTATGGGAAATTGTTCCCAAACCAAAAGGTAAGGATGTGGTATTATCAAAATGGCTATTCAAGATAAAACATGTTGCTGATGGAAGCATTGAGAAATATAAAGCAAGATTTGTTGCTCGTGGCTTTTCCTAGAAGAAAGGAATCTACTATGAAGAGACATTCACTCCTATGGCTAGATACACTTCGATTAGAACCATTATAGCTCTTGCTACCAAGATGAAATGGAAGCTGCACCAGATGGATGTGAAGATAGCTTTTTTGAATGGTATCATTGAAGAGGAAGTGTATATAGAGCAACCCCAAGGATTTGAGGTTGAAGATAGGAAGTCTCATGTCTGTCAATTGAAGAAATCCTTATACGGATTGAAGAAAGCTCCCAGAGCTTGGTATGTCCATATAGACAGTTTCTTGATGAGCTTGGGCTTTACCAAGAGTAAAGCAGATTCAAATCTCTACTTCAAGATCATGGAGAATGAACCAGTAATACTATTACTATATGTGGATGACTTATTCTTAACTGGATAAGAAAATCTCATCGATGAATGTAAACAGAGACTTGTCGTTGAATTTGAAATGAAAGACCTTGGCATAATGCATTACTTCTTAGGTCTTGAGGTATGGTAGAGTCCGAAAAGAATCTTCCTTAACCAAGGGAAGTACACGGTCGAAATCTTAAAGAGCTTCGACATGCTAGAATGCAAGTCCATGAATACACATATGGAAGCAAAGTTGAAGCTGTTGGTCGATACTTCGTCAGATTTGATAGATGCCACTCTGTACAGACAGATTATTGGATCGCTGATGTACCTGACGAACACTAGACCAAACATATGTTTTAAAATGAACACCTTGAGTCAGTTTCTGGTAGAGTCTAGACGTGTTCATTTAGTGGCTACAAAACATGTGATGAGGTACCTTAAAGGTACAATGGATTATGGTCTCAGCTATGATGGAGATCATGACTTCACACTGAGTGGATATACTGA
>JZKD02S2220299.1:387630-397691 GCA_000966675.3 Picea glauca | reverse complement strand
GAGAGGAGAAGAAGGGTGGTGCATCTCTTGAGGAGGACTTTTCTGTATTGGTTTGAGTTATCTCTTGAACATTGTATAAGCTATTTATGATAAGGAAGTTTTGCTGGGTTTTCTTACCCTAGAGGGTTTCCCAGGATAAATGTTGTGTCTCTTGTGGATGTATATTTCTCAGTGATCTTGTTCTTATTATGCTCTTATCTTATGAAATGAAAAGAACTATAATAATGGCATAAACGTTAACAGTTAGAGGGGGGTCCCGGATAGCTTTCATGACACTAGACTTAGATACTCCCTAACTTAGACTCCAATGTTTTTTTTTTAAATGGCCTTGAAGAGTTTCCTCTCCAACCTAATCCAAGGCCCTAATCCTGAACTAGTTGGTGAACCCTACAAACATAAAAGTCTAGTAGATTTTAAATTTAGCGTTAATTTTATGGCTTTGTCTTACGTCAAGGGGTATGAAGGTGAAACTGATGATGTGAAAAAGATGAAAGCAATGAATGAATAAAAAAGTTGGAAACAAAACTTTTACTTAATGCAAAATTTCAACAACTTTTCAAAAAAAAAACTTTTCTAAAATTTTGGACAACAAACTCAAAGGAATTTCACTCGACTATGAGCTACTTATGATCTGAGTAAACTGCAAAAAATTATGAAATAAATGACTTTTCCCTGGCTAATAATGCAAAAACACACTCTTCAACCAAACAAGAAATGAAAAGAGATTGTTTTTATTTAAATGCTAGTAAAGAAAGAAAGGAAAAATACCCACAAGCAAAAACCATGAAAAACAATTCAGGCCTAATCTCAAATCGCAAAGAACCAGATAAAAAAAAATAAAAAATCACACACTAGCAATTTTTAAACAAAATGACTCTCACACTTGTCTAAAAACTGTAAAAAATCTTTTATTTCTAACTGAGAAAAATAAGGATAAGGGTAAGATTAATCCTAAGCTACTGACTTCTCACATAGAGTTTCAAACACCTGAGAGGAATAATTCTTATCAAGGGAAAGGATGACTGCCTTACCCTCAACAAAAAGTATCCTGTACAAGTACACGACTATTAATTAAACAACACGCATGCGAACGTGCGTTGGATAGATAGAAAGGGAGTGTACACATGGGTTGACCTTGTATAGGCCGCATGTATATCTAAACTTTGAGAAAAATGAAACAGGCAGACCAAACCAGGAAGAGACCCCTGATATTGATAAGCAGGATCCCTTGAAAGATTTGGGCCCTCTTTTTAATAGAAAAACAAATAATGTAAAGAAAAAATGATAAAGCAAAAAAAATCTAAGATAGGACTACACACAACCAAGACTTAGACAAAATTCTAGAAAACCCCCTGAGAATGTGTGATTTTGACAAGGAAGAGGATGTTTGCCTCTGAAGTTCTCTGAACTCTACACGCTATTGTTACCTCTTCAGCTAGCATTCACATGCGGGATGTAAGAGAGTAGGGCATAGGCACATGCGTGTAGACCATATACAAGCCACGTGTATCTTTGTGGGTCCCGAAAACATAGCCAAGAAAAAGACAAGGAAGCTGGTATGGAAAACCAGACTCCCTGCTAGCTCAGACCTTACAGAAACTAAAAGAAAAATCAGGAAAGAAAAACTAGTCTTTAAAACTATCCAAAAACTAAATAACATTCCATAAACCCTAGAGAGTATCCCTAGTATGGTCACCAATTCTGTTGTGGGGAAAATCTCCCTATGGACTAGCAAATAGAGTTCATACTTTGCATGCAGATATGACCGAAGAGAAACTACTTTTCTACTTTCATCCCTAGATTTAAATCCCCTTTTCTTAGTAAATGCCTAGAAAGATCAACCTACCTCATTCCCAACATTTGATTTTGATCCTCCAATGTACTTGATTACTTGTTCGCAATACTCCTTCCAAAGCTGACCTGCATCCAAGACAAGCAAAAACTATGCATGCATACTACTTATATACTAACGGGTTAGAAATCCAAACATATACTAATCAAATTGTAAAAAGTTCATGAATTGGGATGGGAAAAACATTTTCTTTATTACTTAGAATGAGTCAACTTACAAACGTTGAGACTGGCCACCGCTCCTTGAACCTGATACTGGGCTCCTCTTCTTCTATCCTCCAACTGCTTTGCTTTGAATCTCCTTTGGCACAAGGAAAGGCTAAAGGGTTGGGACAATGGGAATACGTAAATGGGCAGAGTTTCTTTGCTATAATTTTTCCTCTTCCAAATGGGACCCCTACCCCTTCTTTTATAGGCTAGAAGGAGCTAGGTATTTGGATGAACCCTCGGCCATGCATGGACGAGAGTTTTAGTTAACTCACCCATAGCTTTTGTGCTCCGTCGACAACTTTCCTTTTTTCATGCTTTTGTCAGTCCATGTGGGTTGTTTTGGGTCGGCCAGTGTGTACATGTGTGCAGTAATGAATTAGGGCGCGTGGGCCTTTATAAAAGAGGATTTTCAAAGAGTTGTTTAGCAGTGCTTTGGAAAAGAAGGGATATGAGTTGGCCTGATGCCAGGTAAGCATGTGTGGTGCAATTTAGGGTTATAACAACCTTCATGAGTTAATTGTCCTTGGAGATTCCGAGATAATAATTAAATAACTTCTTGGATATAGAAAGTCCACAAATCAATCTCTTATTGGTATTCAATATCAGATAAGGGCCCTGAAATATCAATTAAGTAATATCCAATTATTTCATATTCTCCGCTCCCAAAATTAGGTAGTTGAGCAACAAGAAAAATCAAGTAAAAACAAGGAACAAAGTCTTATTTTTATTAATCAAATAGATTCCCATGTGTGGCTTCCTTAAGGATTACCAAAGGTGGTGATTTCCCCAATTTCTTCTGGGTCCCACTCTCTATAGCAGCTCTGTCATCCTTGAACTTTCCCTCCCAACTCAGCTCCTTCTCTCCACCACCATGTATCTCTTCTTCAGTCCCCACCTCACATGCATCTTGGCCATATGGTACTCCATGCCCTCTGATGTGCAGATCTATATTTGTCTTTGTGGCACCTTGATCATCCCTCCCCTCCTTTCCCACATGCCTCGTCACTTCAACCCTTTTCTTCTGCATGTATGTTTCACATTCCTTCAACAGTCCCTATTGTCTTCCATCACTTCCATGGTGTCATCAAATGAGATATCCTATTCAGACGAGTATTCTAGTTTGTGGGAACTTCATTTCTATTTTATTCTCCTACATGCAAGAGGTATCTCCTCAACTTATTTGTATATTTCACATCGTTTTTATCCTCCAGAGACGTATTCACACTTCAAAAAATAATTATAGGCCTTTGTGTATATTTGTACCCTCCTCATAATGTGGAGGAGATCCAGAGCTCCTTGTTCTTCCCCCTCCTGTTCTATTGAGGAGCTACAAGACCAAAATTATGATTCGAGAGTTTCGATTAGAACCTCAGGGGAAAGAATGGGATCACAACTTCAAGAACTTCAAGTGAAGAATCAGGATCTTCAACGTCATTGTGAAAACATCCAGAACCAGCTATAGACACAGGAACACATGCACAATCAAGAGCTCACGATTGTTCTTCTCAGGGTTAATAGAAACACCAGGCATACCAGTGTACTCATACAACAATTGGGAAATCCCCTTGGTTTTCCTCAACATCCTGCAAATTCAATCGAGTTAGTTAAATCAAGGATTCCATCAACTTTCCATTCAGAAGATTCCAATGAACAAAGCCAGGCCCCTCCAGACCCAACATCAGCACTAGCAATGGAAAACCCAGAAGACAGAATTCAACCTCTAACAACAATTCAAGAAACTCTTCAGGAAGATGTATAAGCATACAACAATTTCTAACAAGTTTCTATCGATGATTAGTAATTTTTTGTTTGTTTTGTTTTCATATGTAGCCATCTTTACATGGAAACCTAATACTTATTTTGGGAGAAATTTTAAGCCCTAGAATAGAATGCAACAGACTTCTCAGAGATCTCTCTAGATAGAGTTTAATGAACTTCCATACTATTGCTTCTATGTAAAAGTGCATTAGCATAGACTTTTTTTAATATAAATTTCCAACCATTCTTGTTAAAAAAAGAAGTTTTGATCAATCATTTTTTCAATATATGAATGATTGTTTGCACTACTTGTACCTGAAATATATCATTTAGCTTGGAGTCATTTAAAATGGTTCGGGAAATTTCTTGTAAAATTCTATTTTTCCTTTCAACAAATCCATTTTTTTGAGGTATTCTAGCTATTGTGAATTGTATTTGTATTCCCTATTCTTCACAGAAATCCTTGAATTTATTTGAAGTAAACTCACCTCCATTATCTGATCTTAAGAATTTTATTTTCAAATCAATTTTATTTTCAACCAGTTCCTTGAATACCTTGAAACATTCAAAAGCTTCTGACTTTTTCTTGAGGAAGAAAACCTTGGTCGTTATGGTGTAGTCACCAATGGGTATTATGAACTATTGTTCACCATCTAGTCCTTTGGTTCTCGTGGGCCCTGTTAGCACATGGTAAATTTCCTAGAGGTTGAAAAAGAAGAAATCTACAAAGGTAACTTTATCCAACCACTTTTAAAGCTGGGCTCTAGCCCTTCCAGCTTCAGAGAGGGATCTCTCTATATGATTTNAATGCAAAATTTCAACAACTTTTCAAAAAAAAAACTTTTCTAAAATTTTGGACAACAAACTCAAAGGAATTTCACTCGACTATGAGCTACTTATGATCTGAGTAAACTGCAAAAACTTATGAAATAAATGACTTTTCCCTGGCTAATAATGCAAAAACACACTCTTCAACCAAACAAGAAAATGAAAAGAGATTTTTTTTATTTAAATGCTAGTAAAGAAAGAAAGGAAAAATACCCACAAGCAAAAACCATGAAAAATAATTCAGGCCTAATCGCAAATCGCAAAGAACAAGATAAAAAAAAAAAAAAAATCACACACTAGCAATTTTTAAACAAAATGACTCTCACACTTGTCTAAAAACCGTAAAAAATCTTTTATTTCTAACTGAGAAAAATAAGGCTAAGGGTAATATTAATCCTAAGCTACTGGCTTCTCACATAGAGTTTCAAACACCTGAGAGGAATAATTCTTATCAAGGGAAAGGATGACTGCCTTACCCTCAACAAAAAGTATCCTGTACAAGCACATGACTGTTAATTAAAAAACACACATGCGAATGTGCGTTGGATAGATAGAAAGGGAGTGTACACATGGGTTGACCTTGTATAGGCCGCATGTATATCTAAACTTTGAGAAAAATGAAAACAGGCAGACCAAACCAGGAAGAGACCCCTGATATTGATAAGCAGGATCCCTTGAAAGGTTTGGGCCCTCTTTTTAATAGAAAAACAAATAATGTAAAGAAAAAATGATAAAGCAAAAAAAATCTAAGATAGGACTACACACAACCAAGACTCAGACAGAATTCTAGAAAACCCTTTAAGAATGTGTGATTTTGACAAGGAAGAGGATGTCTACCTTTGAAGTTCTCTGAACTCTACACGCTATTGTTACCTCTTCTGCTAGAATTCACATGCGGGATGTAAGAGAGTAGGGCATAGGCACATGCGTGTAGACCATATACAAGCCACATGTATCTTTGTGGGTCCCGAAAACACAGCCAAGCAAAAGACAAGGAAGCTGGTATGGAAAACCAGACTCCCTGCTAGCTCAGACCTTACAGAAACTAAAAGAAAAAACAGGAAAGAAAAACTAGTCTTTAAAAATATCCAAAAACTAAATAACATTCCAGAAACCCTAGAGAGTATCCCTAGTATGGTCACCAATTTTGTTGTGGGGAAAATCTCCCTATGGACTAGCAAATAGAGTTCAGACTTTGCATGTAGATATGACCGAAAAGAAACTACTTTTCTACTTTCATCCCTAGATTTAAATCCCCTTTTCTTAGTAAATGCCTAGAAAGATCAACCTACCTCATTCCCAACATTTGATGTTGATCCTCCATTGTACTTGATTACTTGTTCGCAATACTCCTTCCAAAGCTGACCTGCATCCAAGACAAGCAAAAACTATGCATGCATACTACTTATATACTAACGGGTTAGAAATCCAAACACATACTAATCAAATTGTAAAAAGTTCATGAATTGGGATGGGAAAAACATTTTCTTTATTACTTAGAATGAGTCAACTTACAAAAGTTGAGACTGGCCACCGCTCCTTGAACCTGATACTGGGCTCCTCTTCTTCTATCCTCCAACTGCTTTGCTTTGAATCTCCTTTGGCACAAGGAAAGGCTAAAGGGTTGGGACAATGGGAATACATAAATGGGTAGAGTTTCTTTGCTATATTTTTTCCTCTTCCAAATGGGACCCCTACCCCTTCTTTTATAGGCTAGAAGGAGCTAGGTATTTGGATGAACCCTCGGCCATGCATGGATGAGAGTTTTAGTTAACTCACCCATAGCTTTTGTGCTCCGTCGACAACTTTCATTTTTTCATGCTTTTGTCAGTCCATGTGGGTTTTTTTGGGCCAGCCAGGGTGTACATGTGTGCAGTAATGAATTAGGGCGTGTGGGCCTTTATAAAAGAGGATTTTCAAAGAGTTGTTTAGCAGTGCTTTGGCAAAGAAGGGATATGAGTTGGCCTGATGCCAGGTAAGCATGTGTGGTGCAATTTAGGGTTATAACAACCTTCATGAGTTAATTGTCCTTGGATATTCTGAGATAATAATTAAATAACTTCTTGGATATAGAAAGTCCACAAATCAATCTCTTATTGGTATTCAATATCAGATAAGGGCCCTGAAATATCAATTAAGTAATATCCAATTATTTCATATTCTCCGCTCCCAAAATTAGGTAGTTGAGCAACAAGAAAAATCAAGTAAAAACAAGGAACAAAGCCTTATTTTTATTAATCAAATAGATTCCCATGTGTGGCTTCCTTAAGGATTACCAAAGGTGGTGATTACCCCAATTTCGTCTGGGTCCCACTCTCTATAGCAGCTCTGTCATCCTTGGAATTTCCCTCCCAACTCAGCTCCTTCTCTCCACCACCATGTATCTCTTCTTCAGTCCCCACCTCACATGCATCTTGGACATATGGTACTCCATGCCCTCTGATGTGCAGATCTATATTTGTCTTCGTGGCACCTTGATCATCCCTCCCCTCCTTTCCCACATGCCTCGTCACTTCAACCCTTTTCTTCTGCATGTATGTTTCAAATTCCTTCAACACTCCCTGTTGTCTTCCATCACTTCCATGGTGTCATCAAATGAGATATTCTATTCAGACGAGTATTCTAGTTTGTGGGAACTTCATTTCTATTTTATTCTCCTACATGCAAGAGGTATCTCCTCAACTTATTTGTATATTTCACATCATTTTTATCCTCCAGAGATGTATTCACACTTCAAAAAAGAATTATAGGCCTTTGTGTATCTTTGTACCCTCCTCATAATGTGGAGGAGATCCAGAGCTCCTTGTTCCTCCCCCTCCTGTTCTATTGAGGAGCTACAAGACCAAAATTATGATTTGAGAGTTTTGATTAGAACCTCAGGGGAAAGAATGGGATCACAACTTCAAGAACTTCAAGTGAAGACTCAAGATCTTCAACGTCATTGTGAAAACATCCAGAACCAGCTATAGACACAGGAACACATGCACAATCAAGAGCTCACAATTGTTCTTATCAGGGTTAATAGAAACACTAGGCATACCAGTCTACTCATACAACAATTGGGAAATCCCCTCAGTTTTCCTCAACATGCTGCAATCTCAATCGAGTTAGTTAAATCAAGGCTTCCATCAACTTTCCATTCAGAAGATTCCAATGAACAAAGTCAGGCCCCTCTAGACCCAACATCAGCACTAGCAATGCAAAACCCAGAAGACATAATTCAACCTCTAACAACAATTCAAGAAACTCTTCAGGAAGATGTATAAGCATACAACAATTTCTAACAAGTTTCTATCGATGATTAGTAATTTTTTGTTTGTTTTGTTTTCATATGTAGCCATCTTTACATGGAAACCTAATACTTATTTTGGGAGAAATTTTAAGCCCTAGAATAGAATGCAACAGACTTCTCAGAGATCTCTCTAGATAGAGTTTAATGAACTTCCATACTATTGCTTCTATGTAAAAGTGCATTAGCATAGACTTTTTTTAATATAAATTTCCAACCATTCTTGTTAAAAAAAGAAGTTTTGATCAATCATTTTTTCAATATATGAATGATTGTTTGCACTACTTGTACCTGAAATATATCATTTAGCTTGGAGTCATTTAAAATGGTTCGGGAAATTTCTTGTAAAATTCTATTTTTCCTTTCAACAAATCCATTTTTTTGAGGTATTCTAGCTATTGTGAATTGTATTTGTATTCCCTATTCTTCACAGAAATCCTTGAATTTATTTGAAGTAAACTCACCTCCATTATCTGATCTTAAGAATTTTATTTTCAAATCAATTTTATTTTCAACCAGTTCCTTGAATACCTTGAAACATTCAAAAGCTTCTGACTTTTTCTTGAGGAAGAAAACCTTGGTCGTTATGGTGTAGTCACCAATGGGTATTATGAACTATTGTTCACCATCTAGTCCTTTGGTTCTCGTGGGCCCTGTTAGCACATGGTAAATTTCCTAGAGGTTGAAAAAGAAGAAATCTACAAAGGTAACTTTATCCAACCACTTTTAAAGCTGGGCTCTAGCCCTTCCAGCTTCAGAGAGGGATCTCTCTATATGATTTAGCTTTTTTTTTTAATTCAGATATTAGGCTAGGTAAATAAAACTGTAGGTTTTTTTGTCAAAGTGTTTTTGAATAGGTTGATGTAGCCTACACATCCATTGGGCTATGGGGTTTGTATTTAATTAAATATTAGATACAACCAGAAACGACAAAAGAGGACGTCCATAGGGCGAGATAATATACTCACTGGATCTTTTAGTAGTTTAAATGATGGACATAAGAAGGATAAGAAAGATAACTTCAACTAACAAGCAGTTAAGAATTTCTTAATCGAAGATATCAGAAGATAAACATTAAAATCTTTAGAATCGGAAATAGGGTATCAAAGATAAATCCTGTAACATTACATTACTCTTAAATATTAGTTTCATAAAACAATATGATCACAAAAAAAGAAAAACATTCAACTTAGAAAATCAACATCATCAGTGAACACACGCAAGAATCCTGTAAAAGTGCCTCCTCTTTATTAATGGCAGATCTCTTAAAAAATAGTACAGTTTGATAGCAATAGGGTGTGCGAATCAACAACCCTCAATACTTCAAAAGGTGAAGTATTTATAATTTCAAAATACAAATGTTCCTGTCATAACTGATCAGGACGTGCTCGTTCTATTTTTAGTCTAACTACTTTAACTAATCAAAACTACTTGATGACTCGGTACAACTGCATGCGGAATTTTTGGGGTAGGCCGTTGGCGAGGTTCCTGCGCAACCTCTTCTGACTGGACAGGTGACTAGATTGGGACAGCTCATCTGCTAATCTAGTAGATCACAAAGTTCTTCCCATCTGAGATGACTTGGCACTGTGACTTTGAGTAGTCTTCGATACATTTCATCCATGTCTGTATACTTAGCGAATGTGGGCTTAATGAGGAATATGTATCAAATCTCGTGTTGGATACTAATGTCCAACTGTAGGGCATCCATGAATGCTTTGCTAATGATGCTCCCTTGTATGCCTGCAAACTTTGAACTATCCTTAGACACTTCAACCAATCTCTTCTTGTAATCCGGGAGTGTCATTAGTTTGTCATTAATGACCTTCAGACTAGGTAGGCCTTTCTTTTGGAGAGTATCAATCTTATTGAAGAACTTCTGTACTCCTTGGTCCATGACCTGAACCTTTTCTTCAAGATGAAGCATTAGACTTCTCTTGGTTAAAACCCTTTTTACTTCAAGTATGGTCTCTGTTTTTTCCTCGATATTTAGTTCTTCTAGTTCTTCTCTGGTCTTTGTTAAGGTCCTAACCCGCACATAGGTAGATCAATGTATTCGGATGTAATAAAGGTCAATATTAATAAGACCTTTCAATAAAATAGAATAAGGCGGATGTAAGAAGAC
>JZKD02S2220299.1:374714-387620 GCA_000966675.3 Picea glauca | reverse complement strand
CCTGGAAGGCTCAAAGTAGCGATGTGAGGAGGACCAATGTTTCCATAAGAAGGAAAAACAAAAGGTTCCCCCGGAGCAGGGGTTCCTTCATTGGTCATTTCGGGAACTGACGCCAAGAAAAACAAAAATCCAATCTAGAGTCCACTAAGGGAAAAAAACAGCACATGCTAAAAATTTAGGAAGCAAGCAAACAAACAAAACCTTCTTACAATGAGCACACTAGTTGGTGATGAAATCCAACGTCGCGAGAACAAAATAAGAAAGGGATGAGATAGAGCGGGTGGAAAAGTTACGTTGACGACCTGCTTAACGGACTTACACCCTGGTGCAAGCTCCCACACATAATCGTGGTATACCCTCCAAGGAGCCCGAGTGAGTTTGGCCAACGTCGATTCCAGGTACCGTGAAGACTTGCCCCTTCACAATCACCTCGTGTAAAGAACCTAGAGAGATAGGCCACTAAGGTCACCACAAACAACAGTACATCCTGGGGGGACAGTCGTCAGTCCGATCCACACGCAAAGGCAGGGTATCTAGCCCNAGGTCTTTTATGAGAATAATCATTAATGAATGATACATAGTATACATACCCATTAATGGAGGATGATGGAATTGGGCCACATACATCTGAATGAATGAGTTATAGGACTCCTTCTGCCTTGTTTTCCCTCTTCAAAAATGGGTTCTTGATGTTCTTCCCTTGCGCACATCCATCGCATACGCCTTCATGATCACCTTTCAGTTCTGGTAAACCTGTGGCAGCTTTGCATATGTATGGTAGTGCCTTGTAGTTGATGTGAGCTAATATTCTAGAGTTCACATGGGTTATGGAAGCTTCTGAGTGACCCACCTTCTTCTTTTCCACTGATGATTTCTTCATTTGTGATCTCTCCTTTAGCACGTTTCCTTTTGAAACCTTTGCTATAGCTTCCTCATGTGACCTGGAGCAAGGTCAACAAAACAACAAGCAAGAATAATATCCTTCTTGATGATACAAAGAAATAGCACGAAAAATCATCACAGTAGCTCCTTTAGAGCTATTACTTATAATTTAGCAAATATTAAAGGTAAGGAATACAATACAAAATGAGGTTAACACTCTCTTAGTGTTGTGACCAAGCATTCTTCCGTGGCAACTTGGAACTAACACAAGAGGTTTCTCCTAGACGAGGTGTTAGTCATATCAGGCAAAGTATTCTCACATGTTATCAAGTATAATACTGTACGACGATTTCTATCTCAACTAAAGTCATTAGCTTGTCATGTGTACCTTTGAATCTTTATTAATCAAACTTGGAGCCTTGTCCTCAAGAGTGAGTGCTTGCTTTTCTTCCAGGTCTCCTTCACTCAAGTGATGAGTGCTTTCTTCAACCTATCTTTTGTACTAATACAATACGCTAACTTGACAGAATGTTAGGTTAGAGAATAAGCTCTATGATCATCTTTTAATCATTCTAATAATTTGATCATAGCTACAACATGCAACACTGATTAAGATAATTTCATAAATAGATGCATATTAGAATAATCACACCTGGGTTGCATCATTCCTCTGAATGCGTTGGATCTTGAGATCCTTCTGGATCTATAGAAAAAGATCCCTTCTCCTGTAAATACTCTTTAGGGTTTAACCATTCACCATATGTGAGTACATACCTTGGATAACATTTGAAGGTAGTGGCTCCATCTTGTAGCAACGATAATCATTACCAAAAACTTCAAGAGTGATTGCAACTGGTTCTACAGCTACAAATGCAATAGGTACTGCAACTGCAACAGGTACAACAACTGCAACTAGTTTTAGGACTGCAACTGCAACTGCAACTTAGGGTTTTATGAGGAAACCCTAATTTTTCAAACTTTGAATTTTGAAAATCTGATCTAGGGGATAGATGTGCTGAGCTAAGGCGAGTTAGCTGGTGCAGTCAGAATTTCGAAAATCCAACTTTTACCCCTTCAAATCTGATTTGTGGATTTCTGGACTAGTGCTTCTAGTTTTCTAGTACTTCTGGTACTCTGGTTTTCTGGTTTTTTGGTACTTTGTGAAACGAGGGTTTCACTTTCCGGGAGATCTAGCCACTGAAAATGTGTTCTCTAAGTGCCAAAATGATCCTTGGGGGAGGGCACAACTTTCTAGGTGGTTAGGGAGTTGAAAATATTCACTTTTGCAAAACCCTAATTTTTGGGTACGGTAACAGTGATGTTTTTCCTCTTGCAAATTGTGCTTCCTTCAGGGTGGCTCTGATACCATGTTAATGTTTATGCAATTATTATATTTATTTGCATTTCATAAGATAAAAGCATAATAAGAACAAGATCACTGATAAATACACATCCACAAGAGACACAATATTTATCTTGGGAAACCCTCTAGGGGAAGAAAACCCAGCAAAACTTCCTTATCATAAATATCTTATACAATGTTCAAGAGATAACTCAAACCAATATAGAAAAGTCCTCCTCAAGAGATGCGCCACCCTTATTCTCCTCTCTCCAACTTGTAATTGCATCTTGCCTCATAAGAGAATGAGCAAGTGAAGTGTGTCTAAGAAGTGAGGCGCTAGCCTCTTATTTATATCAATCTGGCACGTGTGAAGAGTCACCATCTGGCAGGGTTGACCTCTCACTCTGGGTGGGTAAACCCACCTTTTATTAATTATGGGCCTTCCATTATAACTATTGGGGACGACTTCTTATTCTTCATTTTGTAATTGTCCAATGACCAATCCGCAAAAGGGGATTTGGTCCTTATACAATTAATGACATGATTAATCCTCAATGGGGATTAATCCAATAACAATAATAATAAATGATGACATGATTAATCCACAATGGGGATTTAATCCAATAATAAAATGATAATGAGAATGCTCTTCACAGTTACATTATTTCAAGACTAACACAGGGGATAAACATGAGGTCACATGCGGAAAGGTAGCGGAGATAACCCCTCCAAAGTTGGACCAATCGTAGTGGAGAACACATATAGAGGGCTTGTTTTGGGATTCCATTGTTTTCATTTGCCATGGGGCTTCGTGGGTCTCGAATCTGTTTAAGGTCCTCAGTTGTCTTCCAGACCTTTTTCTCTCGATACCCTTGATAGGTTTTGGGCTCGATACCCTACTCATTGTGGTTTACCCGACTTTCGACTATACCCGCCTGGTGACTGCTCGCACGCTGGAAACCTATTTGCCAATATTTTTAGGGACATACACAAGTGACTGCGGGGGTATACTATGATACCTAGGACAGACATCAGGCCACACTTTGCAGAGTATACCTGGAGGGTGCTTCTATGTTTGAGTTGCACTTGCACCGGTAAGTTACTCTAGTGTTGGTTGTTGTAATTGTTCTTCTAATTAATTTTAGTGTTTTCCTATCTTATCTTCTAGGAACTTTTTTAGTGTGTGTTACTTTTGAGCATTTAGACTACCTTAGAGTGTCTTGGATGTTCTCACACAGTGGAGGATCCCGAGCTCTGTTGGTCACGAAGTCTTCTTGGCCTGCCACCGGTTACACTGGAGCCACCCCCGCCACCATTAAGGTGAAATCTAGAACAAAAAGGGTCTTTTGAAGTGATGGGTTACAAACCATTGTGCCCGACAAACCCCCAGAGGAATCGACCATTTTGGACCTTGAAGCAACTTCTCTTGTCCCAGTTGAAACCCCAACCACTGATTTCTTAGCACCTTTCATTGTACCATTTCAATTTTACGAGCGCCAGACAGTGTTGCTCACAAAAATGGAAACAAATGTTGTTACTCCTTCTGGGAACTCTTCAATTCCCACCACGGTTGTCACCATAGGAGAGCTTTAATCTCCTAACCCACCATCGTTGGTCCGAGCCACCATGGTCTCGACCACAAATAATTTGCACAGTGGTCTGATCCCATCTTTGGTGGCGTCCACAACCCCTTTTACACCAAGGGTGATAGGCCCTCTATTATCATATGGGATGCCTAGTTCATGTACAAGTCTTGTACTTTCCTACTCCACTTTACAGACTTTGGGTATGGGGGCAAGGAGCTCTAGTGCTCCTCTACAAGCTCACATGGGGAGAACTCCTGCTCCTTTTAATGCTTTTCCTTATGGAGGAGGTCATATCCCTCCTTTGTCCCCTTTACTCACTGGCTTGCATCAGCAATCCGCCGAGCAACATACACACAATAGTTTATTTGGAGCGGGGAGTCAAGGACCACCTTCGCATAGCATGCCTATAGGTTTGACACCATTTCCTTTGAATAGAACATTTGGTAACAACACCTTCTCATCAGCTGCTTTCCCGACTGGGGGCAATGCCATTTTTGGACAATCTACTCCTATGCAGGGTACTATTCTTGCACAGGGGGCAAACCTAGCAGGACCTTGGAATTTAGGGTAGGGATTCGTTCCCTCATCCAGAATGTCGAATTGGGGTAATTCTTTCCACAATCAATGGAATCCCAGACAAACTACTATGCCTATCCCCACGGGACCGACATGGGGTAATCCTTCCCAAATTCCTTCGAATATAATGCATACCCAACCATTTATGTCCTATTTGGGAAATCAGTCGATCATGTCTCCACATATGAAAAATCCTTACGCTGGCTAGGGCCATAGCTTCTACCAAAATTCGGGCTAGCAGCCAAACATTTTCTGGCAACCTGGTGCCCGTCAAACTCCAGGCCCCTTTTTCCTAGTTATCACCAACAACCCAAACTACCTTTCCTAGTGACTTTACACTTTCCAGATTTGACAAGGTTGTTGAATGACCCTATTTGTCTTGATCCACGTTGGCCTCCTATGCCGATTAAGTTTCCTTCAGACATTCCAAAGTTTGAAGCCAATCCTAACGAAGATCCAGGAGATCATGTGACTACCTTCCATCTTTGCTGCTCATCTAACTCATTAAAAGATGACTCCATACAGTTGCGATTGTTTCAATGTACTCTCATTGGGAGTGCTGTGAAATGGTACATTGAGCTAGATCGCTCAAGATACTCTTATTTTGGTGAAATGGCGATGGCTTCCTGAACCATTTCCAGTCACCTATGAGATACGACATTGGCACAGAGCTACTCGCCAATTTTGAACAGACAACAGTAGACCATATCTCTGATCACATCTAAGAATGGAGACACCGGAAGAGTTTAATCAAGGTACCAGTCCCACCAACATTCATGCTTGAGTGGTTCCTTAAGTTGTTGTTCCCACCATTATCCAAAGATGTCGCGACGTTCAAAGTTTTCTCTGAAGAAGATGCCATCATGAGGGCTCAACAATTTGAGCTCATCTATTCTTAGTCTGGTTTATTATACAACATCTTTCCAGATGCACCATGTTCAATATTGGATAAAACTAGACAGAGAGTTGGACCACATGCCGATGGTATTGTCGGTTCAGCACAAACAAAGCTCACTGAGCAATTGACAAATCATTTGCAATAGTTATCCATACAACACACAACAGCCAGCCAAACTACTGCTTTGGCTTCTCCTCCTACCAAAATGTCAGAAGTACACACAGTACAGTCAACTAACCCAAAGGCCACCCAGTAGCTTGAAGGGAAGAAAAAACAATGAAAGAAGGGTAAGGGGGATAAAAAACCCACTGATAATGCTGGCGGGGACAACACAGAAAAACAGAAGGTGAGGTATCCATGCAACTTGTGCGTACAAGAACACTCGACCCATCTATGTCCTCGACTTGCAGAGGCCCAAAAACATGGGCAAAATCTAACTCAAGCCTCTACAAGCACGAAAGGGGGCAGCCAAGAAACATGTCCGCCTCCGAACAACCTCGCATCCACGAACTTATATATGGTTAGGGGTGATGCTTTTATATCAACTAGAGCACACGACTATAGTAAACCAAGCGCTTCCGAGAAGGGTAAAGAGGCTGACCTCCCATCTCTTCCTCTACGGATTGAGAAGACATTGGGGGAAACAATGACACACATTCTAAAAGGTGCATTTAAAAAAGATTATCATAACCCAAATGCAAGGGCCACCCAGAACTACTCTATGGTGGAGGATTTATCACAAACCCCTTGTGCGATGTCTACTTTGGAGGTCCTCCAAAGCTGCCCTTCTCAAAGGAAAGCCTTGTTAATCGCTTTGGGCTCTACTGAGACTTGTAATCCGGGTACCATCATCTTAGATACAACCAACTTAAAACCTTGTCTTCCTTACCATGTAGCATTTTAGATAGTAGTGGCTTATCCCACGAAAACTTTTACTCGAAATATCTTCTGCACGGTGGTCGACGAGGGTGCCTCGACATGCATTATGTCGTTGGCATGTTGGAAGGCCATTTGCCAACCCATTTTGTCTCCATCACCTTCTCTCCTCACTTCTTTCGACGGTCACTCGTTCCAACCACATGGCATCATTCCTTCTTTCCCCATGTAGTTAGGAGGGAAGACTGTGTGTGTCGAAGTAGAGGTAGTCGATGCTCCCCTCGACTATAACCTCTTGTTAGGAAGAAGTTGGACTTATGCTATGCAAGTTGTGGTTGCTACAATTTTCTGGGTCTTGTTGTTTCCACACAAGGGACGGATAGTGACCATCGATCAATTGTATTTCTCCAAACTTGACCCTGCTTTGGGGGAATCCACGGTCCCGATGATTGATAATCCTCAACCAGGTGTCATTAACGTAGGAGTTGTTTTGTGCCCATCCTTGATGGGTACCTTCGATTACCTGCCCCCTCATGGCGACTTCAAATTTACATCCAATCACCATAAGGATGAGATTTTTCAAGTTTCATCATTCTGCATGACTTACTTCAAAGATCCTTGGATACTTCCTTCCCCATTGGCCTCGATGGACGAGACAGGGCACGCAGGCATGTCCATGCCCTTGTTTGCAGCTGAAGTAGCGTACTCTTTAGTCCAACAAGCTTTGGCTAACACTGATCTGACTCCTGCACAAGAGTTAGATCCACTTCTAGAGCCTATTTGGGCTCAAGTTTCTCTCGCTAATGTCGATTCGTTGGACTTAGTCTTTCCTTCTAATGAAGCAGTAATCGAAGCAATGACTAGTCTGGAAAAACCTTGGGAAGATCTTCATCACAGATCATATTTTCTCCTAGAGTTAAGCCGAATCGAAGTAGGAGAATTCACCATGACCATGATGGGAGATCAGCCGTGTCCTATTAACCTCTTAGATACACATGAAATTTATGTTGAGGGAAATATGGAAACTATCGCTAAAACTATACCAATCAACATCTCCCGAAACCTTGGTGTCATGGAGAACGTCTTCATCGGAGCAGACTGCTCCCCTGAAGAGATTCAAATCTACACGGATCTTTTCAAATAATTTCGCAATGTTTTTACCTGGTCTTATGAGGAAGTGCTAGGTATCGATCCAAAAATAGTTGAACATGAAATCACAATGTATCATGATGCCAAGCCTATCCGACAAAGGCTTCGTCCAATTAATCCTAAGAAAGAAGCAGCCATCAAGATTGAGGTAGAAAAATTGCTAAAGGTAGGTTTTATCTATCCTACCCATTTGACTCAATGGGTGTCAAATCCCATGACGGTCAATAAAAAACAAGGCATGATTCGTGTATGTACCGACTTCCATGATTTGAACAAGGCATGTCCCAAAGATAATTTTCCAACACCATTCATTGACCAGATCATTGATGAATGTGCTGGTTGTGAAGCCTTTTCTTTCATGGATGGTTTTTTGGGATATAATCAAATCCAAATCAAACCCAAAGACCAACACAAAACGACATTCATTTGTCCTTGGGGTACATTCGCATATCGTAAGATGCCTTTTGGTCTTAAAAATGCTAGAGCCACATTCCAGCAGACCATGTCTTTTTCTTTTCATGATCTCAAGCATATAGTCAAGGCCTATCTAGATGATTTAGCATCACGATCTCTGAAGAGAAAAGATCATCCCACACACCTTAGACTGATCTTTGAATGTTGTCGCTACTTTCGGATTCACTTGAATCCAAATAAGTGAAGCTTCTGCGTAATGTCAAGACATTTGTTAGGTTTAATTGTATCAACAACAGGGATCATGGTCGATCCTCTCATGGTGGAGGCAATAATCCAGTTGCCCCCCCCCCATGCACAATCCTTTAGCTTCAGAGTCTACAAGGCAAGGTGAAATTTTTACGATGCTTCATTGCCAACTATGCTGAAATTACCTAGGGCTTTATGCGCTTACTAAAGAAAGACGTTCCTTTTTACTAGGATGATGCCGCTCAATTCTCTTTCGATGCATTAAAACATGCCCTCACAACTGCCCCTCTGCTATGGCCACCTAACTATAACAAATATTTCTTATTATATCTGGCTACCGTAGAGTCAACCATTGGCATGGTTTTAGTTCAGGAAGATGATTTTTTCTCAGAATACGTGATCTATTACCTGAGCCGAGGCCTCATAGGACCGGAACTCAATTATTCTCATATCGAAAAAATTGCATTGGCATTAGTTCATGTTGTTCAACGGTTCCATCATTATGTTCTATTTCGCAATACCACAATCATTTCTATTGTGAATCCATTCCAGTACATGTTGACATGACAGGTTATAGGCAGAAAAATCAGTAGATGGATAGGCATCCTCTAGGATTTTGACTTGGACTTCGTTTTAGTTAAGTCCAAAAATTCATTGGTCTTCATAGAGATTATTTCGGAACATCCAGTTGAATCAGGTGAGGTTGTGCCTGAATAATTGCCTATACAGGGACATATGTTTTTGATCACATCTTCTGATCCCTAGTACGGAGATATACTTATCTGTCTCTAGAATTTGAAGTGCCCCATTTTTGCTTCTCGTGATGAGCGTCGGTGTATATGCCATTAGGATAAGAATTATCTCATACTAGATGATACGTTGTATCAGAGAGGTGTAGACTGCATCTTATGTCAATGTCTCACACATGAGGAGGCAGTCATCGTGCTCAATGATTTCCATACCAGAGCTTGTGGCGGTCATTTGTCTGGGTTGGAAACAACCAAAAATATTCTACGAGTAGGTTACTTCTGGCCGACACTTATCAAAGATTGTATAGAATCGGTCAAGAAGTTCCATCCGTGCCAAATCCTCTCTCGAAAGATGAGGGAACATCCCACTCCCATGTTTCCTTTCATCACAGTTGGTCCCTTCACCAAGTGGGGGATTTATTACACTACTTCCAACCCCCCTTCAACAAGGGGGCACCGCTATATCATCGTAGCTGTAGACTACTTCACTAAGTGGGTCGAAGCTATGCCAACATTTAAATATGATGGAGAGACTACAACTCTCTTTTTATTCAACCAGATCATAGTGAGGTTCGACATCCCGAGAGATATTGTTACTGACCATGGTAGTCACTTTCAGAACCAAATGATGACCAAATTAACATCAAATCTTGGGTTACGGCAAGAGAATTCATCACCCTACCACCCCCAAGCTAATGGGCAGGTGGAAGTTGTAAACAAAACTCTTAAGACTATTCTACAATAAACTATCAACTCAGCCAGGTCAAATTGGCATTTGATGTTATACTCGCCATTATGGGCTTACCGAACATCTGTTAAGACTGCAACCGGTTTCTCACCTTTTCAGCTCATTTACGGGTTGGAGGTAGTCTTGCCCATCGAATGTCAGATCCCATCTCTAAAATTGGCAGTACTATTATTGTCAGACACTTTTCCACTTGAAGAATGGTTAGTACACCTTGAGCAACTCAATGAGCAGCGTCATGATGCGGCCCTAGCCAATGAGGCTCACAAACATAAGGTCAAGTGTCAGTATGATAGGTCCATTCGTCCTTGGATTTTCTCTAAAGGCAACCTTGTCTTGGTCTATGACCAAGATAAGGACCCCCTGGGGGCAGGAAAATTCAAACCCATGTGCTTCGAACCCTTCATCATAAAAGAAGTATTAAAAAAGGGCTCTTATCGTCAGGTTTATTTTGAAGGGAATGCTTTGGTGGAGCCTAGAAATGGGCTCTACCTCAAGAAGTATTAATTATAGGCAGGTCATTGTGGGTAACTTTTTGTAACATATGTATAGTCTTTGTACTATTACTTTTTAGTTTCTTTTAAATGTTATGGACGTGTCATTGATGTTATCTTTCGTCAATATGGCAGATGTCAAGTGATTCTGAATTGTTCGTTGGGTATGCAGATGGTGCTAGTTGGCACACTCAGAGGCTTGCCTTCGCATCTTGGGTAATGTTTACACCTCAGGGCTAGTTGTTATCCTTCAAAGGTTTATGCTTAGGTGACACCACAAATAATGTCGTCGAGTATAGTGCAGTTATTGAGTTGCTTCATGATGCCTTGTCATTGGGTATCTCTCATCTCTGGGTCTATCTCGACACTCAACTGGTTGTGTCTCATTTAAACAGAGTATACCAGGTTCATGATCAAACCTTACACCGATGATTCCTTAGGGTACGTCTCTTAGAACGAACCTTTGATTATATTACATATTTTCATGTTCCTATGAGATTAAACCAAATTACAGATACTCTAGCTAATCAAATTTTAGATTGGCATCTTGCACACACATGAAAGAACATTGACATAGACATGTAAATACATTTTTGCACACATAATCCATAAGACACAAAATATCAAAAAAACATATATAATATCATAAAGTAACCAGAGTACATAGATGGACGTATGCACCCAAAAAATAGGATCAATGATGAGTCACGAGGCTTATGCCCTCAAAAATTATATACAAGTAGTGCTTGTGGCACGTAAAACATCTAAATAGGTTCAGAGCCTATGGGCCCTATTATATTGGTCCACAACATGGGATAAACACCTAAACAGTCAGACCCACGTCCGAGGTGCCCCCACTACATGAGGCTGCATGGATGGTGGTAGGTCCTCTACCTCTACCATCGGGACTGTGCGAATGAGTGCAGTAAAGTTCTTCTCAAATCATCTAAGTACCCTCTCAGCCTCCCCGACTGGGAGGTTTCCTGCTATTGATGGTCCCGTGGCAGCGACCGCTGCAACTTCTGGCCGAGGATGGCGCATGTTCCGTGCATAATCGGTGGGTTGCATTGGTCCCACATATGCATGCAACAAACGTATATCCATCAAATACTCTAGCATATAAAAAAAATTTAGATATACAACAAAAAACTACAAAGGTGGAGGCTTACCCATCTCCCCTCGCTCCTCACCAAGAGGCACGGGTATCTCAGGATCTCTAGAAAAGTCTATCCTTGCATACAAGTAATCCTCGATCACAAGAATCTATCGTGATAGCCATGCAAAAAAGTCATCATCGAAGGACTCATTGGTCCTTTCACTACCCTGTCATGGAAATAATATTTCCCATCTACATACTACAGGAAAAGAGGCCTGATGTCCTCGTACCACTTTTCGAGGACTAAAGCTCATAACTCTCTTGAAAAAGAATGAACACAAAATCGTCCCGAACCCGAAGTTCCTTTGTGTTTGTTTTCGGAAATCTATCAATTGCCTCTTCATACACTCCAGTAGTGTGGTACTCCAATCAAACATTTGTGCATTCAAGCACTGGATAACACAGCTCATATGTGCACGGGACGCCTGATGCAAGGTTGTTGAACTGGTAATCTACCCAATGAGCAATAATATCACTTGCAGCGATAGGTTAGTAATCTTACTTATGGTCACCTGGGAACTCAAATGGTTTGTCCTAGCCTCACAATGTAGAGCTATTAGTTCTGCTATGTTATGCAGCCCCACTGGAAACATCCTGAAATTGACTTGTTCCCCTCTCCTTGAGAGGTCAGTCAAAAAGTAGATATCCTCGGTGGTGGACACTAGTGATTGCCCCTCTAGCATGAAGGCCTCTGCATCAGGGTGCCAATAGTTAACTAAGGCATTCAGTAGCCTTGGTTGCACTTGCATAAATGGACAATGAAAGAACTTTAGTAAACCACATTGCATCAACATGGCCACGACATTTGGATCTTCCGCGACCAACTCACTAACTTCTTCATGATCCCTTTCCCTCCAGTGGACATACATCCTACCAAAACAACCAATTTCAAGGGGGTGAGTGAGTGTTATTTAGTTCTTTTTTTCTATAAAGGGGGTCCACGCATGTTGTCTAGGTGATAGTCGCGTGTACACATGGGTAGATTTTACTCTGCCCGAGTGTACACGCGGCCTATCCAGAGACAACTCGCATGGACCTAGGGCTGACCTTTTAAAGGTTGTCACCCACCCAAAACATGAAATAAAAAACCAAATTAAAGAATTGAATAGCTAGATAGGGGAGTTTGTACTTTCTTGGTCCAGATGGAAGTTCGTTTCATCCATTGTATCTCTCGAAATCATCGTTTTTATCAAAGGGGTATTTTAGCTCCAGAGTCAATTTCCAAATCAACAATGGTGATAATGAGTTTCCAGCTTCTATTTATAGACTTTTTGGCCTCTTTTTGTCACTTTTTTGGCCTCCCATATCATTTTCTTTATACCAAAAACCATTTAGAGTGATTCAGGAGTTATATGGGATGGATTTGATCAGGTATTGGGACAATTTTTTTTGGAGTTTTGAGGAAATTTTGACGGTCCATGAAATTTTTTCCAAAGAATCAACTTGAGCATATAGGTTAGGTTACTACCCCGACTTTTGTGCCTCGTTGTCTTTTTCCTCTGCCATAGGATCGATCCCATCAGGTTATGACACAGAACCATCATATCTTATTTAGAAGTGCATCAACTTGGTGGTAGAGCTTACCAGAACATAGATTCCCTAGGTAGGTCCTGGTTGCATTATGGTGTCCATGCCATCTCTAAAACATTGTAGGCTCAGGATTCCTTATAGTCTTTCCTGAATATTGTAAATTCTAACCTTGTACAATATCTACTGCAAACTGATATTCAGAAAAGAACAGAAAAGATACAATGGAAAATACAAACATTACACAGAGATTTTTCACCTGGAAA